>JAVFBX010031858.1:0-17860 GCA_034783855.1 Mopalia kennerleyi | reverse complement strand
CTATAGGATCATATCTGATTCCATAGAACAGTTAATAAGGACAAGATCCTATAGGATCATATCTGATTCCATAGAACAGTTAAAAAGGACAAGATCCTATAGGATGATATCTGATTCCATAGAAGAGTTAAAAAGGACAAGATCCTATAGGATTTTTTTGTAAGGGTAATGTATAAACATAGGGCACTAATAAATAAATTAACAATAAGTTTTCCAAACCTCAATCAATTCTTCTTTTTGTTGTCGAGAAGCTTTTCGCTCTGAGAATAAATCGTTGTTTACTCTTTCGATTTGGCGCACCAATTCATCCCTCTCTAATTGGAGAACTTCAATCTTCTGAGCGGTTGATTGGATAATATGCTGCTGCTTCAAGAGTTCCTTTAACTGGTATTTAAAAAAAAGTATATTTACTGCTACATTCTCCAATATCATTAATTTGACTGCAATTGTGTAATCAATAAAGTCAACAAAGATCAAAACTAAACAAGCTGAGTAGCTAGCAGGGCTCTCTATATAGGCTTATTTTGAAAAAAATATGCTCCTAATTTTGGTCAAATCACTTTTTCATACTGAAGTTTGAGAACAGTTTTTTCCTTTAAAGAGTAAACGTTTGGGTGCTTATCACCATATTCGTTTGGGTAATTTTGTGGAAAAGAAACCTGAATGTGATAGGAAGTATTATGGAGCTATTTACTTTGAAGCACTTAATCTCAACATATATTTCGGAAAAATTGGCAGCCATATTTGCTGGCAAAATTTTGTTTGTTATTTCATTTTCAATCGGTGAATGCAATCCCATCAATTATTGCAACCGGAAATTTAAACTGTGAGTATTGTCAAATTATGCAATGACGGCCATTTCTTTTTATAAATTTCGATAATGTCCATATACAATGTAGTTCTTCATCTTAACAAAAGAAAACAACAGGCCAAGTTTCAAGTTAATGGGTTAATTTGTTCTCAAATTGTTATGCCCATAGCCCATACAGTTAGGCATCAATATATGCAACGGCAATTATATACTTTGGCCTAATTTGGTGAAATGCCTCTAAATAAAGGAAAGCTTAATTCCAAGCTGATTGATGAATATGTTCTCAAGTTATGCATTTTGATACAACATAGGAGTGAATATTGTAAAATTATGCAATAATGGCTATTTCATTGTACGGTACTGAATTCGGTGAAATACAATCCTGTCCATTGTCTTAACAGAATGAAGCTAACGTTTTCACAAACATTTGTGATGGAAGGACGGATAGAAGGACAGACGGACTTTGAGCACCATTTCTAAATCTTCCCATACTATAACATAGTAGCTAGGGGTGTGGGGGGGACCGATCGATTAGTTATAAACTCAAGTAATAATTACAGACACTAATTTAAGAAAATGAAAATGAAAACAAGAAAAAGAAAAAGAAAAGGAAAACAAGAAAATAAAAACAAGATAATTCCCGTCTTATGCGATACACATAACAGTGTATGGCTTGTCAACAAAACCATGGGAAACGGTCTTCACCAAGGCGAAACCAACAGAGCAGAGAGAAATTAACAATAATAGTGAACCAGAATTCATCAACCACATTGGTGAGTTGATGGAATCATTAGAATTTAATGCCATGTTCAATAACTCGCTTAATCTATATCACATATATGTAATACAGCAGTAAGTACATGTAGCTAAAACTACAGAAAACAGGTGGAATGTTGTACTGTGCTAAAAAAAACGTGGGAACATCATGACCAGTCCTAGGTCAGATGGCCTAAGGTTAGAACAACATGGATAATAATATTGTTTAACTGTTTTAGCCACAGATGCAGCCTTCATCAGAGAGGAATTTCAGCCTGAACAGATAAATTCACAGCTTATCTACAATCAATGGCCCGGATTGTAACATCACAATAAGACACTGCAGATATCCCAATAATAACAGTACAATGGGAAGCTCAAAAATATGATTCATGTTTTTTTTTACAAGATCTCATCCGATCTTTTATTGTTTTTAACAATTTTGACATCAGCCATAGTTTTCATATTTATTTTACTCCCTCCTTCATTTCCATAGAAAGTTATTCGAAAGTAACAGAATGGAAAGGACTATTCACCTGATCTTTTGTTATTCCCAAAGATTCAAACTCTTTGATGTCATCCATTTTGGATTTGACCTCTGCATCCATCGCCTTGACCTTTTGTTTTTTAACATAAAGCTCCTGTGTAGATTTTTCTACTTCTTTGCGGATATTGTCACGCTTAAACTCTGTCAGCATTAAACGTGTCCTACAACAGAAGATTGATTGGTGTTTTACATGGTGCTTAAGGGTATTTCACTTATATGATAGCGGTGTATTTCAACAATGATTGACATTAGCACAACCAATATGTGAAGCGTTTCCATAATGTTGGTAAGTTCCTCAGTGCTAAATAAAGACAGTATTGCTACTTTTTAGCCAGAGGTCTACAACAGCGAACAAAAGAGAACAGTAAAACAATTGTCTGCTTGTGTGGGGCGTAGGACCTTACTTTAGCTGTTTCACTAATTTGATATCTCTACATATCAATGTGTCATATTGGACAACCAGCTGCAGCATATAATACATGGCATAGTAAGACGATTATAACTTTAGGTTCCGCAAGATATCAGCTATGAGCGGACCTCTATTTTCTGCTATCACCAGAGCAACATAATTCTGGCCACCTTTTATTGTTCTGAGGTCACCAGTTCTGAGATCACCAGGGCAACATAATTGTGGTCACCCTTTATAGTTCTGAGATCACCAGAGCAACATAATTGTGGGCACCTTTTATAGTTCTGAGATCACCAGAGCAACATAATAGTGGCCACCTTTTATAGTTCTGAGATCACCAGAGCAACATAATAGTTGCCACCTTTTACAGTTCTGAGATCACCAGAGCAACATAATAGTTGCCACCTTTTACAGTTCTGAGATCACCAGAGCAACATAATTGTGGCCACCTTTTATAGTTCTAAGATCACCATTGTAAAAAAGAGTTTCTTCAACCAGATACACACTAGCCTAGCTAATTAACTTTAAAAACAATTACTTCAAGAAATGGGTTAGCACAACTTTGTGACATATTGTATTTCAAACAAAATTATACTTATAAATTATTATTATTTCTAAAATATTCTTCTAAAACTAATACAATTTACCATCAAATAAAAAAATTAAGATCAGTGAAGAGCACCAGAGCAACAATAGCACCACAGACACTAGCTCTCCAAGACTATCATTAAAAAAAAAAAAAATGGTGACAATAAACAGATGTTGTTGTTGTACCTGGCATCTTCAGATTTCCCCTGATCATCCCTCAATAAGGTCTCCAGTTTAACCAGATCAGAATGACGGGATTTTATCTTTGTGTCCAGAGCTTCAAGTTCACTCTAAAATGAAAGTTGCAAAAAATTAGGATTTAAAAACTGCTGAACCAAGTATGATGTTTTGCATAATGCCATTTGTTATAGAAACTATAACTTGCAGGTTGTTCAAATTTGCATATTTACAAAACTTAAATCTACTGTGACATCTGATGTCTACCATTTAAAGTTGATACTACTGTGAATTCATGAATTCCAATTTACTTTGCATAAATTGCAGTTAAAATTCCCAACAATTAATGAAATCGTCAGAGTTGTCAAAATGGAAGTTCTAAAAAAATATCCTGAGCCTTAATAGATGGACTGTAAAGAGGAGTCATGAAAAACTGAGTTCTGAGTGCTTTGTCTTTTGATAAGGGTGTTATAGCCAGTTTGGTAACTCAAATTCATAACTCAGGTATGGTAGACTGTTCATTCCATGTTCCTTTCTGACTGTATTTCATTCGATATTATTCCATAAATATACCAAATTGGCCCTAATGTGATTATAAAAGCTATCTACGAACTCAAAGGATCAGTTTACTGTGTATCAACTCAAGTTAACTTTACTTTTTCAGTTTGTTTACTTATCCTTTAAAGTGTTGTTACATTATGAAGACTTTATGGTTAGTAAAACAAATGAGTAAGCATTTCATCTGATAAATCTCTAAACAGTTGTTAATGCCCACTGGAAGTTGTTACAAAGAACTAACCTGTTTTTCATCAATTATCTTTTGATGTTCATCGTTATCATGATCGGAAGCCTGATGAAAGAATTTAACATTTTGTCAATAAAAAATGAATAAACCTATTCAACTTATTATCATAACTTAGGCTTGAAAAGTTAAATTTGGTATATGTCATTGATTTTGTGTTTGGGTAACTCATTATTTTAGATACTTATGGAACGGAACTGCCACGGTCATGAAAATAACAGTGTATGTTTTGGATCACCACACCTTCCCTGCACATTTTGTGTAAAAGTATAAAGGATGTCTTCCAAGCAACATACAAGTTCTGAATAATTTTTGTGTCTTTTAATAGAAAGTGAAGATTAACAGTAGTTCCGTTATTTTGGGATAACACTTTCTTAGTATGAACAGATTCTAGTTCAGAAAATTTTGGCCGGCATTTACTGCTGGCGATTCGGTGCCTAACTCTGAGGGTCGTGGGTTTGATTCATGGACAGGTTTCAACTTGCAAAATTTTCTGAACTAGAATCTGTTCATACTAAGAAAGTGTTATCCCAAAATAACGAAAATACTGTCAACATACAAGTTGCGAGAATAAGGGAACAAAGACCAAATACAGGACATTCAAAACAAGGAAAAAAGCAAAGAGACAACAAAATCATAAGCACCCAGAGCAACAGTTTCGTTTGTTTGTTTGTTTGGGGTTAAACGTCCTACTCAAGGGTATTTCACTTATATGACGATGGTTTGTCCACTACACATTGTTCCTTGCTCTATTATGGTGGAAAAACGCGACTGGAAACCTCATAAAAACCACCCCTGTGATTGCCAGAGCCACATCTTGTGATATCTGAGGGTCGACAGACCGACTCGATCCTATGAAAGGTACATCGAAGTAGGCATTAGAAAGCAGACTCGCTAACCACTACGCCACGGGCCCAGGCCAGAGCAAGAGCAGCCTCTTTTCTGGCCACCTGGTGAATTGATTGAGAAGGACATCTTAATATCAGGTGATTATTAAGGCCTTTAACATCACAATATTGAGAGACATTCTTTATCTGACAGTAATGTACAACAGAAGTAGATGGCCTCACTAACACAACCCTACGAATGTCAATGTGAACTTGAGCATTTAGCTATCTCCTGTAAGTAATATTCCTCCTTTCCTAAACAAAGCTTTATTACTACACTTAGAGCACAACCAGAGTGCTCACCACCTGGAAGGCTTGGAAATATATATTCGAAGTTTACCCCTAACATCATGATTTCCCACTAACGTGCAGTGTGTCACCCCATTGGGTGAAGGAAACCACCTTCGGCGCAAAAGTCTTTAAACTGTAATGTAAATACAACCCCTTCACCACATAACACAACCACTCCAACTAACAGCACTTTTTCCAGTTTTTACTTACGTCGATTGATGACAGTGGAGAATTTGATGAGGTAGTTTCAGGAATTGGTAGCTTAGATTCAGTTAGTTTCATCTTAAATTTCCTCTCAAACTCTAACTCTTTCTGTATTTGAACGGACTCTCTTTCAATTTCAGCAGAATTTCGAGCTACTTCTTCATCGGTTTGTTCAGTGCCATCTGTTTGTCTGTCTGACTGTGCATCAGATCTGTAAGGGAGGACAAAACCTTTTGACATGGAATACATTTTTAAATAAATAACTATTTCACTTGTGGGTTTTCAAGCCTGATGAAAGACAGTCTCTAACCACAAAGGAGGACAAGTGTCCAACTGATTTAGTGTCCATATCTGTAGTCGGCATCTTTGTTGGATCAGATTTTCACAGAAAAGTCAGAGAAAAAAAACTTGGTAAACTGAAACAATATCTGAAGACACTGGTGAGTTCCATCAATTCTAAGTTTATATGATTGGGGATTTATGTAATAATTTAGGTTCTTCAATCAATTGAGTGACAGCCCAATTGCTGACGGAACTCACCCATGTCACAACAGAGACATACAATTAGGGACAAGACAATCAAAATGTACACAGAAAATAATTGGATAACAATATGTAATAAAAAATGATTATACAAGACATGATAACATATCACTCTGTGTTGCTCCTTAACTTATAGAGCACATCAAGCAGTTTCCAGCCTTACCAGTGTCTGGCTGTGAGCTACATAGGAGTCAATTCAACTATCTCACATTGCTATGGTTTAATTGATTGAGCTATCCACCAACCCATAGTTTAATTAATTGATTGATTGATTGGTGTATTACACTGTGCTTAGAGGTGTTTCACTTATATGTTTCTATGTCCTTCCAAAGAGTGAACAGCAACACAACCATGACTGAGCCATGTTTGTTTGTTTGATTGGTGTTTAACGTCGTACTCAAGGGTATTTCACTTATACGACGACGGAGAAAAATACAAAATGTACAAACAGATCAGCTTCCTGTTCCCCTTTAGCTCTGAGAACATGAGGGTAACAGAAAGCTTTTCTTTTCTTGCCTTTTACGATAGACAGAGGAAGCCGGGAGTGTATTCTGCAGGACTGGCCAACTCACTCCCCCACGGAGCGACTGAGCCATGGCATGATCGTCAAAAATTTAAAGATCCAGAAGAACAAATATGCACATAACAACACAAAGAGCAATGACAACATCAGTCAACAAGAAAATGACGAGATTTTATTTCATAAAGGAAGGAAAGTAACAGATTTGATAGAAACATTTACAAGAGCACATAAATATGATTAAGTAGGAGGAACATCTAGTTGAAAACAAAATTGAAGAAAAACACATTAGGATTCAAATTTTAGACCAACTTTACAAAAGGATCCAGACATGTTGAGAGAATTTGAACATTATGAAACAGTATGTATTACAGTAGAACACAGAAAACAAAATTGGACAATAACTAACAGGACAACATATCAACTTGACAAAACAGTTCACATCCACATCAATTGAAACATACCTGGAATTGTCAATATAATATGTGATATTCTTTCAGACTTGGTAAACATCGGCGGTCTTTTCATTTGTAGATTGTAATGTGACAAGTAGTCTTGGCGTTCATGCTGATCGGTGTTCATTTTATGTCACCCATATTATCAAATGTTAGACAACAGTTTCTATTCAGGAGTATTCTCCCCTTTTAGTTTTACTTGTAGAACATTCAATCTTTTTGCTACTTTATTGCGGAGTCACTTTTATGTCACTGAAATTTTCCCTCATTCGGCCACCACATCAGATAATTTCTGCTTATTTGTTTTAATTTGAAAAGTTTCTGCATGTTGGTACTATCCTTATAGCAATGTAATTCACAAAATTCAGACAGATCAAATATATTTTCAAGAGATTGTCTCCAGTGTGTCAATACTGGTGTCAGCTAAAATATCAGAGAAAAGAAAGTGAGGAGGCGGATGATGTTCGGCCTACTGATGTACCAGTACTTGTGCTGGTGTGGCGTGTACGGCTAGCAGCTTCAATTTCATTGGCTAGGCTTTCTTCACTGACCGAGCCATCGTCTTGACTAGGATTGCGATGTAAATCTGTTGGGCGACTAAAATAAGGCATGTGATATTCTGGTGAACTTCCTTCACTTCTGTGAGCACTTAATCCATTGGCAGAATTTGGAGACAAGTTGTCTCTAGCAGAAACATGATTACTGCTGGCTGAGAAATTATTTCTGAATGGATTCCATCTGCTGAAAGAACCACTTCTTCCAAAGTATAGATTATTTATTTGGCGATGATCATGTTCACTGTTTTGGGGAGGAGAGTTTTCTGAATGCTCATTGACGTCACCCGTGGAAAAACTACTTGATGAATTTGGGATGGATAGGGAATATACTGGAGTACCATCACATGATTCTGAAACTATGTTTACTTGAGAGCAATGGATTGTTAACCCTTGACCTGTAGAATTCATTTGCGGCCTTTGGGTGTCTCCAGGAGGGATAACGTTGCATAAGGGGCAAAATGAAGCCTGTTGGAGACAATGTGGGCAAAGTTGACAGTAGTTTAACTGTTGAGAGATGGGTGATGTTATATGCATATTAGAGTTATTGGGAGTTTCAACATGACTGCTGGCACCACCACTCCTATCCGGAGATAACTGTTGCACAGGTCCGTCTCTAAAGAAAGATAATGAACCCGGAGTGACATTTTGAGGAGCAAGAACATTTTCTTCCTTTGTAGAGTTAGCTTCGTCTGGAGATGGAGCTCCATACCCTCTCATCTTTAAATCATGAGTCTTTCTTGCCAGTCTTTGAATGGTTTCCATCAAAGTGGATCTTCCTGGATTAGAATGGTCTGATTGATGATCCTCCGACGTCGTGGAATTTGGAGAAACATCTGGGCTTACGCTAAGACTAGATAGTTTCTGATTTGTAGATTGAGTTTGTCCATTTACACCAAAAGGCAAAAGATGGCTATCCTTCGCCATACCTGTGAATGTAGGAGAATTATTTGCTGCATTGTCTTGTGTCAGCCCTGCTGTAGTTTGTGACGACGCATCAGCTCTTAAAACCAAAACTGTTTGTGATGATGAATTTGTTTGTGATACTGTAGCTGGCATACTTGTTGATGAGTGCATGGCATGATCTTCCGAAACTGTATAATCTGGTACTGATAAACTGACCACAATTTCTGTTCTTTGTTTCAGATTATTATCTTCTTGTCCACTTTCTTTAGTTTGATTTGGCTCACCATTTTGAGAGCTATCATGTTGACTATTCTGTTCCTGCGGAAAGCTAGATGAAATAATACTACACTGAGTAGCTTCATCCTGAATTTCATAGACAGCATCCATGCTAATCAACATTGTTTTCATCAATTCTACTTCACTAATCTTCAGCAAAGGTGAAAGTCTGCCGTCATCAGCTTGAATCTCGATTTCCTTGGTGCTTACATCAGAGGCAGCACTAACAGGATCACTGTCTTTAGTATCTGAAGAATCTAGCGACTGATGCAGCATGACTAATGGAGACAACCGACCATCATCCGCTTCTACACTACAGCTTAAGAAATTAGGATTTTGTGCTCCCCTATTATCTCCAAGAGGTGTTTTGTATTTGGGAAGGGTGAAATAAGATAAAGGACTTTTGGCCCTGTCTCTGGTGAAGGCAGCATCAGCCTCTATCTGATCTTGAGAATCCCCTTTACGCATTCCAAGTCCTTCATCAGTGTCCAAGCTATCATTTTGATTATCTAGATTAGCTTCTATAACAGTCACGGGCGACTGAGGTATTGGGGAGAGTGAAGAAGATGAACATGGGGATGGAGGGGCTAATCTATCCTCATTCATCTCACTCCATGAACCCTGCTTTGGGAGGTTTAACAAATTACCCGAGTCTCTCCTCACATCATTTAATACAGTAGAAACTAAGGCTGGCTCCAGCTGAAGTCTACTGGCAACCTTTTGTGCAAAGATATCCTCAATTTCCAAACTGTCTGTTGACTGAGGTAGCCGATTTATCTCCATGATTTCTAAGCTCTCTGATGACTGGGATATTAAATCGGGTGGTCGTTCATTTATTACTATACTGGGTACCCTTGATGGACCATTCTTGTCAGCAGAGGAGTTTTTGTTAGCTTCACCTTTATCACTTGTTTCTGAGTCACTTACACCTGATGACTGTCCAGTTTTAAATTGTTTACTGTCATCACCTGAGCCATCAGAACTTTGTGTTGCCAAAGACAATCGTTTCTGTTCCCCTTCAAAAAAGGACTTCATGTGAATCTTCCCGTCCTTTTTTATTCTTGCTTTCGGTGACTTTCTTTCATCTTCTTCACTCAATGTTTCTAGATGTAATGGGAGAGAAACCTGTCTATTGGTGGCAAACTGTCTGCGTTTCTTATCTCTGGTTGCTTCGGAACCAAGATGCAGAATGCTGGCATGCTTTTCCAAAATTTCTCTGAGTTGATCAATACTATCTTGCTTTGAAACTGCACTAGATGGCTGCTCAGTGTGATTTCCATTAAAAGCTCCCTCTTCTAGCGCTGGGGCATTGTGATAAGTACCGATTGTGTTTGAACGTTTCATTGGACGACGCCCCTGGAAACCTTGTGAATAATCAAGGGCTCCAGTGATCCAAGGTGTTGACATACCAGAACTTTGAGTGCTTGGTCCTGTATCTAAACTATCCCACATGTCTTCTAGTTCAGCCTGTTGCATTTGCTGAATGAGATCAGTTCGGGTCGTTCTCATCTTATCATACCAATTACGTGCAAATCTCTCTGGCAAAAAGCTGTCATTACCACAAAAGCCTAAATTTAATAATACTTGCTCAGCAGAAGTGATCCTTTTCAACTGATTACTGTGAAGACTGCTGCTCTCGTTGTTAGGCTGGTATTCCCCAATAGAAGATGATGATGTAAATGAGCTGGTGCTGTCCATACTTGGGGATCTTTTTTGGTAACCTAACATACGATTACGTTTCCGCTGTTGCCTCACTCTGACGTGGTATTCGTAATCACTCTCATAAGGGAGACGACCCTGTTCAGAAGAAAGGGAATCTATTGATGTCTGATAGGATGAACCACTTATAGATGATGTTCCGGCTTTTTTGTTCCAATTTCCAGAAGAGTTCACTCTGTAACCAAAGAAATGTTCAAACTGGTCCCTTGGAGCATGTCTTGACATGCTCTTGTCAACGGTATCAATAGAACTCGAGTCGAGCTGTTGGGGTGCGGGATAATAAGGAGGAGCCTCTTCATCAGGAATAATCAAATCTCGTCCTCTTCGGTTGTTATTTTGTGATTTCCATTGATGCTTTGTGTCTGTTACACCACTACTGCTAGAGGTTGAGGTAACAACACTGCCATCACTACTACCACTAGTGTGCTTCCCCCGTCTGCTTCTAACTGTTTTTAAGCCATGTCTTCCAAGTACAGTAGAAAAATTAGGCAAACTGAACTCCTCCAAACTCAGATTGGTGTTTTCAGATTCATCATAATTAGAATCAGCCAGACTCAAGCTTGTAGAGCTTGAGTTCCTCTTCAAGAGAAAATTTGGATCTGGTGGAAGTCTAGTAGAATGACGAGTCAAGTGAAACTTTCTCTCTCGCTTTTTATCACTTTGTGGATACAATGGCTCTTTTCTTAAATTTTCAAGCTGAATGGAATCCTGAGATGATGACTTCGAAAAATTCAAACTTTCAACTTCTTCAAATGTTGATGTGGATGATTGGCTACTTTTAGTTGTCCCCCTTTGCCAATAGTCGGATTCCCAAAAGTAAGAGGGGAAGTTACTAGGTTGCCATATTCCCCACTTCTGCAGCTTTTGGCTAAAGAAAGAACAAAAATATTCATAATAGTATCTTGAAATGATTAATAAGGTTCTTCATTTCTCATGGCAACATAACTTACAGAATAGAATTTCCCAGAAGATGTCTGATGAAAAAACCTAAGAAAACCCTATTATAAAAACATGTCCATTATGCAACCTTTACTCCAGCACAAATTGAATGAAAAAAGAAGTAATCCTCACCGATTAGGAAAGTCTTAAAATAATTAACAAAATGTCAAATTGTTAGAATTTTTTATGGTTTAGTCAATGCCTTTTCACTCCGTCTATGAGTGAAGGAAACCACATAGATGTTACTGATCATAGGCATTCACAAGATGCAAAACACAGGTGCCATTACAGGTAAGCTTTATGTTGTCAGTTAGCTCGGAGAGCACCAGAGCAACATGAAGCTTCCTTCCTCCACCTGGGAATATATCTATACAATGTAGCCATTTATGATAACTTTTCTGGCTTTAACTGTGATAATACCAAACCTACCTGTACATTTAGTTAGTAATTGGTAACAACAGTAATTCAAATCTGCTACTGGTCTGCGTATAAAGCAGTGCTTTTTCCAAATTCTTTAAACAGGTACTGATTTCAAAACAGGTACTGATTTCAAAACATGGACAAGTTATAGCTCTGTCTTAGAAGATTTCTTATCCTGATCAGAAATCAATAATTTCAGAATGTCAGAATAATCGTATCAATTCACATTCTAGAATTGCAACAGCAACATAGGCTACTACAGGCCTAATATTATCTATATATAAATGTCTCTGATACATAAGAAAATAAGAAGATATTATTATAGATGTGCTTGTATCTACTATAGTTGATATATTAACTGGGCATTGGCTGCTCCAATGCGTACATGCCTTGTAGGTATATACATCATGTTTGTTTGATAGAACATATAGGTGATCATAGTAGTTTAAGTATTAACAAACACTGTAAATGATCTTGATTTTAGCTATACACAGAACACCTGCCCACTAATGACAGGAGTGCATAGTTAGTCTCATTTGTGTGATTGAAGCCAGGGAACACAATTAACACCAATTAGTAGATGAACCAGCTGCTGGAGAGTCACAGCTACAGCTACATCACCTTAAAATCATTGAAACCAGAGTGACCCTTTCTCCATATGTCAGGAATTAGAAAAGTCATATTCTTGTTCAGAAGATATACTTTAATCCACAAGTTTTAAAATTATGAATTACCCTATGTGCATATAAAGGTTATCACTTGTCAGCTCACTCCAATTAAACTAAAATAGAGGGTCTGGAATTAATTTCTTTGGATAGGGGCTTTACTAAAAAAAACACCATTTCCATTCAATACTATTAAAGCTCTTTATGGTAGTTCTGAAAGAGAAAACTGGTGTATTGAATTGATTGACTTGTGCCTAATGCTATGCTCAAGGGCAGGTAACTCACTCCGATCATTGAACTTGTGTAGCCCATTGAGAAAATGTAAAGTGGTTTGCTCTGAACTGCTCTGAAAGATTGGATGTCTAAGCTTGGACAGGGCATCAAATATAAAGGTGTGTTTATCTGTTTGTTTGATTGGGGTTCAACCTTAAGACAATTTCATTCAAATGATGATATGTTTGCCCCATGGGTGAAGTTAACCATCCTTGATGACACTGGCAACAAACAAATGACAAGACAGGACAATCTCAAGACATAGCACAAGACAGATCCCCAGCTGTTGCCTCTTACTTTTGAGAGCACCAGGGCAACAGTAATCTCACTCCCATCCATCTGCTATATAATCATCCACATATAGCCCAGTCATCTAAACAAAGCTTTGGGAACAAACTGAACTTAATTCGAGTAATTCTCCCATTTTATCTTTAATTTCATTCCACATTTCGTCAAATCTTATTTGTGAATATTTCAATTGTTTTCAGAGAGATAGGGTTTATCTTTCTTCATTGATATTTTAGAGAGGATTACTACACTCCAACCAAACTGCTCTTAGCTATTGTGCAGTTAAATTCTTGAGGCACATACAGTTATAAATTTTATCCTTGGAATTTGTATCTCAAATGATTTCATCAATGTTGAACTTTTACTTTGTTTAAACTTTAAATTGTATAACAGCATCGGTTCTCTGAATCAGTAATTCCTTGATTGCGGTTTTGGTTTAACACTGTTCTTAAGGCGTGCCAGCCAAACCTGTAAGAGACACCACTCTTTGATGACAATAGCAACACACCACGACAAGCACTCAATGCAAAGATATCTCAAACAGACAAGCTTTGCGTTTCCCCATAGTCTGGAGAGCAACTGGAAATTCCGTTCACCCGCCAATATATAATCTCAGAAAAATAGCAACAGAAACTCAACAAGAATGGTAAATGCTCTGCAATGTTAGACAAATCTTGCTTCCCTACAGTGCCAAATATCTGCTGCATTACTGTGTTTTGAAAAGATAATGTTTGTTTGTTTGGGGTTTAACGTCTCCACTCAAGGGTATTTTACTTATATGACGACGGGTTGTCCACTTCACAATGTTCCTTGCCTAATTAAGGTGGAAAATCGGGGGAAAAAAACTCGTAAAACCACCCCTGCGATATCCAGAGCCAGATTGTGTGACTCACTCATATACCTGAAGGTAGACATATGGACTCGATCCTGTGATGGGTAAATCGAAGGAGGCCTTTGTAAGCGCGCTCGCTAACCTCTAAGTCACGGCTGCAGGCAGAGATTATGTGTGAATGGAACATTGATAATATTTGTTAGAAATTGAATGACATGGTTCAATAAAATATTATGTTTGCTCGATTGGGGTTAACATTGTACCCAAGGGTATTTCCCTTATATGAGGAGGGATTTTCAGTTGAAAGCCGAGAGGACACCTTATAACAACAGTAGGATTAGTAAGTGCACGTGCTAACCAATAAGCCACAGGCCCTGGTTCAATAAGAGGATTTGTTTCAGTCTCAATTGTGCACTCAACATTAATTCTTCGCTGGACTGCTTCTTACTCTACTTTATTAAAATACTGTGCGAAAAGCTGTGTAAAACATGTACCTTTTATTTGACTGAGTGACTTAATTCTATCAACGGTATATCAAAGGAGCATCACTAGTCAGGTAAGGCATGAGCCAGGGTCTATTGCGAGCCAGCAGTAAGACCAATATGGAATAATTAAGCAGTACAAGACATATACAGGGCTGAAGCAGCAATAGGGCAACAGGTAATTCACGCCAACCATTCAAAGCATATAAAAATCATTACAGCCTACCTGTTGCTGGATAATTATGATAGATAACGACACAAATCACTACTAAATATGCCAATAGTTGTTCTAGATATACACAGGTAGTTTAGACTTAGTCCTTAGCGACATTAGTACAAAGAATTAACTGACAGAAGCTTAAACCAATACAGTGTATGCAATTACTCAACACCAGGCTTCTGGTAACTATGGTTACCAGGTAATTCCACCATGTTGACAGATGAATACACAGGTGTTAAGATTTTTTTTTCTACCTGTCAGCTCAAGCAAGATGGCTCATATTATCTATACCCAGGATATCGAAATACCTGTTACGGCTTCGATTAAACATAAAGAATCTGACAAGCTAGCAGGTCCATCAGTAAGGCTTATTTTGAAAAAATATTCTAATAATTCTTGTCAAATCACCTTTTTCTACTTAAGTTTCAGAAGAGTTTTCCTTTAAAGAGTCAAAGAGTAAAAGTTATGGTGTTTTATCACCCATATTTTGTTGTGAAACTTGGTGAAATACAACCAGAGTTAAGATATTAACTGAAAAAACTAAGTTTATATCTGAATTTCGGTGATGGCCATATTGGTTTGATGAATTATGAGAAAAGGAATCCCATCTGTTTCTAAAAAAGAGGAACTATTTTGAAATAAGTCTGTGTATTCGTTCTCAAGTCTTGTGCTCATGACCCATGCAGACGTTAATATTGCCAAATTATTCAATGGTGGTCATTTTGTTTAATGGAATTTAGTGCCAAAGTACAACTTAATCCGTGTATTTGTTCACAAATTATCATGTTTACAACAGTCAATATTCTAAAATAACATGTATGCAATATAGCAGACACACTGTTTATGTATATTTTATGAAATGCAATCGCATCCTATGTCTTAACAGGAAGGAGTTAACTTCACAGTTAATCTGTGAATTCCTAAACATATTAAAGGTCTTCCCAAATGGTTGATACCTAGAAAACTTATCAAAATAATTCAATGTCCACTGGATGATTTTCAATTTGTTTCATA
This sequence comes from Mopalia kennerleyi, assembly GCA_034783855.1. Taxonomy (NCBI): domain Eukaryota; kingdom Metazoa; phylum Mollusca; class Polyplacophora; order Chitonida; family Mopaliidae; genus Mopalia; species Mopalia kennerleyi. Next base: position 2,282 of record JAVFBX010031858.1, on the reverse strand, counting down.
AAAAAATCGGCGAGCTTTTGGAGACATGAGGATTCAAACATGTAACATTTAATAGCACATACAGCTCAGCGATAGCCAGTGACGTCACAAGGGGAAAAAACATGTGACTAGTGGTTATAGAAATGTCGCCGCCATTTTATTATTCTCCAGATTTTTTCCCCAACTGTTTAGTCTAAGCAACGAATCGTGTATCTCTGGTACGGACTCGGCATTATCCGACTCGGATTGTTCCGAAGGGAATTTTCTCTGCTTACGTCACAGCTTGAATAACTTGTTTGCCAAGTTGCAAGTTTGTAAGTGAATATAAATAAAAATCTACGAATTGGAAAAAAAAAGGATATTTTTTTCAAATTAGTTGGCAATATTATCTTCGGAATTGAGTCACTTTAAATCTGATTTAAAACCCACTTGGGAAGACCTTTAAACACTTAATCTAACCCTTAATTAACCTGAGCCATAACACATGAATTGATGTCATATTTTACAAGACGAATGTACCTTTTCTTCGTCCCAGACCACTTTCTCATGTGCGTCTGCGAAGAGCAATTAATTAATGTCCATTAATTATCTTAAATATATCGCTGCACTTTTCTTTCCGACAGAAGAGCTTGATCGAAGCATCTACATGTCACAAGATAACAGGCATTGTTTATTGATTTAATTTTGTGCTTGTTCTTTTTTCAATACATAAACCTTTTTCACATTAATAGAACTTTAAACAAACATGAAGTACTACTAAGTTTAGTTTATTCAAACCGTAAGCACACTGCTCATAGGTACAGAAATCATATTTAATTACATAAGTATACCTGCGGAGAGAGGTAATAAAGGACAATTATTTCCTTAAGCCTATAGTGCTATCTTCAAATATTTACCAAGATTTAGAAGAGTTGCAACATTATCTTTTATAAAAGCAATAATAATTTGTAAATTGATGGATTTATCCAGTAGTGTTTATTAATGAACTTAAATCGGGCATCAAGATCCACACGACAGATAAGTATAAAATGGTATTCGTCCTCAATATCATTAAAATTGCATTGGCTGCACAAGCCTCTGTTTCTAGTAACATTACGATAACGACCATCCTGTATAGCTAATGGATGGGCGGACATACGAAACCTAGTAATATAGCTACAATACTTAATCAGTCTAGGCTGACATAAATAAAATTGAAGAGAGAAACTATCAGATAGATGACGATAAATTAAACATGTAGACATACCCTCCATCTTAAACCTAATCTCCTGTATGAACTTGTCCATTAAAACTTGTTTGCATAATTTAAGGAAAATGTTTACATCTGGTACAGATAGCAGAGAGCAGTAATGACTAAGGCCAGTTTTAAACAATCGATCCCTTATGTAATTCACCCAGTTTAACTGTATTTTAATTTTATAACAACTGATTGACCATTTCCCACTATTCCCTGCTTAAATACAGTGGAAAACAGAGATGAAACACCATAAAAACAAACCTTGTGTTAGCCAGAGCCACATCATGTGACTCACCTCATTGCAACAGATGGAATAGAACCTGTGACCGGTACATCAAAGTGAGGTACGTAGGCCGAAGTTCTTATCGCTTAACCACTAGTTTCTTGGTTTGTCTGATTTGGAGTCCGCGATGTGGCTTAGCGATTAACGTGTGCGCTGAGTAGTATAACTTCCATGTACCAGTCAAGGGATTAATTCCGTCAGTCAACCCTCAGATATATGAGTGAGTCACACAATGTTGGTCCGGCAATCGCAGGGGTTGTTTTTACGAGATTTTATACCAATTTCCCACTGTTATAAGACAAGGAACACTGTGAAGTGGATAATCTGTCATTATATAGCGAAATAGCTTTGAGTACGATGTTGAACCCCAAGCAAACAAACAAACATCTGAGTAGGGGTTTATGCATTCTTAGTGTTATTTCACCCATATGACACTATGCCCGCCCAATTGGCGAAGGAAATCACCCTCTACATCACTGGCAACAAACAAAGATAAGACTTGACAAATAGGCTATAATACACTCACAGGACCACGCCTGGAAAACATGCGATCATGCGGCCGTGGGTCGCGTGAAATCCTACATCTGGTGTGAAATTTTTAAAAAAAAATTATTATTATTTTTTTTTAAAATTTTGTTTATTTTATACAACCCACTTCAATATTGATGTCAAACTGATAACGCATAAAAGTTAATGCTATAGTACATGATGTTTACGATTTTTTTTTACCATAATCGCTGTATGTAGAATCTTGTGAAAAAATTTGTACCTGAAAATTAGTGG
>JAVFBX010031747.1:0-17863 GCA_034783855.1 Mopalia kennerleyi | reverse complement strand
GGGTAAAATACAGAAACTCGTCGATTTTTGTTTATGAGCCAAAATTAGGTAATCTCACGGTTAGGGGGCCTTTAAGCCTATACACTTTTAAAACAAGTGTTGCCCTGTTTATAAAAATATACATGTACTCCTATGTAGGCTATGTCTGTGCAATTTTTATGTTTGAGCCACATGTGAATATTCCTTGTAAATAAGGTGCTAACCCGGTATTATATTACGGTATTTATATATGTAGTAAGTGGGGCGTTATAACGTTGAACATATGGGAATATCCGGAGTTGCAAAGTTTTCAATAGAAATTTCTGAATGTCATGTCAAAATTATATCACATAGACTGTTATTTTATCATGAACAGATTTAGGTTGGGGAATTCCTTCCATTACATCTGACCTTCGCGATCCACTAGAGCTTACACTAGAGGTTAATAGGACTTCCCACGATCTGAGGAATAAATGTGGGACAAAATGATTCAATGCAGGGGATTGAAGACATTTGATTAAAATCGGAAGCGGGCTTACCTCCATGTCATACGTACAGCCCGCTTGGTCATAAACTAATACCATTTTGAACGTCTATAAATGTAGTGATATCCGCTAAAACGGCGTTAATTGTGCGGTCGTAGCAAGCCAAATAGCAGCTGTATAAATACACCAGGACTATGCTTTGAGACAAATTATAGAAATACTAACAAGTTTAATAATTTTCAAATGAATAAAAATGTTAAATTTTATGTTGACCTACATAACACATTTTCAAATGTTTATACTTTTAAAAGTAGCGCCCCTTCGTCACTTCCTGGTAAGACAGTAATGGTGCGGGTTTATCTTAAAGTTCCCGGTGTGCGTCAAAAAGCTAGATGGTACTTAATGGTTACAAAATGGGTTGAAGGGGCTCTCCCGAGTATCCGCTATTACACCCCCACCCCCGCTGGACACAAAAATGTCTCCACTTGACCAAGCTTTTTTCTCTTCCATAAACCCCTTCTTTGGCCTCAATTGGTTAAATCTCACGAGATTCTCGTTACAGTATTATCATCACTTCACCTCCACAGTTCATTCGATGACTTCCGTTCCATGGGGGCTTGGATGTTCTACAGGTGAAAGTTGGTGAACGCTGGGATTTTATATATGCCAGGTGAACGTAATGTCTTGTCATAGATATCTGGGGTTGAATGTCATGGGGCCCGGTCATTGTAAGGCTAGGGCGGTCAATGGGATTTGCTTTCACCAATATGCTGATGTATAATGTATATCGACACAATGGACGAAGGAAACCAGACTCGTACACACTACCAAAAGACATAGACACAGTGTAATTTCTTGTGATAAGATAATTCTATGGAAATAACAGAAATCTTAAAACTTCGATTTCATGGAAAAATAAATTTTATAAAATACAAAAAATGGAACACAAAATATAATTAAAACTTCAATTCCGATAGTGTTCATTTGTTATGCAAGACATGAGGTAAAACATGAATCAATTTAAAATACACAATTTATATGGTGCATGAAACCTTATTTCTTGTACAGTGAACGTTAGTAGATTTCTAAAGAAAATGAATCACGCTGGTGCAGACATGTCGAACTATTAAAACCGATTAGCCATCTTTTGTTCTAGATAAACTCCCATATATACGTTGAAGTTGTCTGGAATTCGCAACAAAAAAAAACTCAATTAATAGAACACTTTTTGATATATGCAAGGGGATATAATATCCAGTGTTAAATTTGACCGCGCATTCATTTATTATAAATGTAATATACATTTACCTGTATATACAATCTTACCTGCACATCAATCAGGCTTTTGTAGAATATCTCGGTGGTAACTAGAATTAAAAATCACACTTAATAGACTATAATACTGAATGATTTTTTACTTCTTTTTAAAAGAGAATATTAACAGTTTTTCGTTTTTTTCCCCAACAATTTGTTTAGTGAAAAGCCGGCCTTCACTGGTGGCGATTCGGTGTCTGGCTAAGAATTGGGTTCGATCGATTCTCTGACGGATTTCAACCTGTCAATTTTTTTTAACTAGAATCCAAACTAAAAAAAGTATTCCTTTAAAAATAAGGAAAATGCAGACTATAATACTGTTTAGAATAACACTCACTGGCAACATATTTTAATTCTCTTAATTTCGCCTCTGTGGCAGAGTTCTCAAAACTGATACAATAAACCTCCTCTGGATTTAGAAGGCGCTTTTTCATTTAAAAATACATTTTACAAGAGTGTGGTTTTCCATCATAACGCAAATCTAGCCAATAGTTCCCCTAAAAGTACGCTCACGAAGAAGCGGCTATTTATATATACACATATCATTTTGCTTCAGGGACTATTATATAAAGTAAGGCCGGTTTTCCGCGGATGGTCACTTCAAATATCCCATCGAAATCATCTTAATTTCCTTACGAAGTTTATTGGCTTCTGACAAAGCTTTTTTTACAGATAGTCCTTTAAACAACCACATAAACATCTGCTGTTTGAAGCGCCCCAAATCACATGACCTGTAAATGATTTCCTTTGAAGAGCGCCCTCTGTTGGGTTCTATATTTGAATATCCGTGGATTCATGAACGTACTTAAAAAGACCAAATATATTTTATAAATGGACCTTTTTAAACAAATCCATGATAACGATTTCCGAGTTTCAATTTGTGTACAATAAAATGTATTTACAAATGCCATAGAGTTGCTTGTAAAACTTCGTTGTCTTCATTACTTTTTTTTACACTGATCAGTTCTAGAGAAATACAGGTATAAAAAAAGTGTAAATAATTAGATCCACATGACCACTTGTAGTATTTGACCAGGTACTGATTCTTTTCCCCTGGTATACGTCAATGTAGTCTAAACAGCAGTTACATTACCGCCAATTATTTTTTCCGCTCAAAGATGACCGTTTATTGACCAGTTTAAGCCCGTTCGGACAGAAATAATGCTTTAAAAAAACAGAAATAATGCTTAAAAACCTAAACCTATACGGACCTAAAACTACCTTTTAAGAGTTCCTTAATTTCAACTTAACGAGTAATCCTTCAATGGATTAAGTAGTTTTACCGATCATTTCACGACGATTTTTCCGCGTTCAATGTAGACACAGAAGGTTTTAAAACTCACGGTTTTCTTACGACCAAATCTATATGTGTGCCCGGAATAATAGGCAGAGAAACCATGGCAACAATTTGTTAATCATAAAAACTTGCAAAATATAACAACACAAACTAAAAAATTAATGTTCACAACTTAAATGTAAAGCAAATAAACGAACTGAATTATAAAATAAGTTTTAAACGTGCAGAAGGTACAAAACATTTGCTTCCATCCAAAGTTACTATATAGCACACGATGTACAAGAAAAAGGTGTGTTGAACGATTACATATTTAGAATACTTGTTTACATCACCATGAAATACATGTATATATATCTTAAACATCAACAACCATATGATCAGCTTAAGCTGACTGAATGTATACAAACGTTTTATAGCAATCTTGATCCAAAATAAGACGAAGTATTGAACTCTATTTATATTTAAATACATATGCACACAAATATACATTTTTTTCTCTGCAATACAAATATATAATCTCATCATATCTCTCGTTAAATATTAATTGATCTTTTAAAATAAACATTCTTAAACACAATGCAGTGCGTTTATAGTTTTCTTCAATGGCGCTTAACTTAGTCATAGTTTCACTTGGAAGACATTGATATATCCATATGCAGGTTTAATGAACACCAGGTATAAGGTTTCAGTCATATCTAAAGACTATAGGTGTCCTGGATTCTTAACAACACACTGAATATCTGGAAAATTATCATCACAATTTGTCAATTATTTACTGGCAAAGAATCCACAAATATTAGAACTAAACACGGTTAAAAGAAATAATGACGCTAAAATAATAATCTTCTTATTATAACCGAGGCAACAAGTCTGATATCTCAACAAGCCCGATAGCATTTCACGTCATTGTCTCGAGAAGTAGCTTATAACATGAAGTATAGAATACAACTTTTTATCAAAATGGCGCGCATAGACCACCATAGTGCGGAGGCTGTATGCGCCATCCAAATTAAATAAACAACCACCTGTTATCAATACTATCGGTTTACTCGGAATGTGATGAAAGTATTTAATTATCAATACAATGCGTCCTTAACGACTTACCTAAGTACTTATTGTGTTATAATAAGAATGATAGTCATTTTGAACTCAATTAAGCCTCACATTATTTTGCCATCATCGGGAGAGTTAGGTCTGCCCTCACTTCTCCTGATCATGGTAAAACAAAGCGCCGAAATATTGAGTCCAAAATGAGTTTATCGTTCTTCGGAGTTACACTACTCTTGTGCTATATTTAACTTTTTAGTGGAACTCAAGGACTATCAAGTTATAAATACGTAAAGTTCATACGTATACGAGTTGACACAAAGTTGACCTTGAACATAGATTATATCATAAATGTGTCATCCAGTTCGGGAAGAAATGCAGCCCAACATATGTCAACACTGAAACAATACTCATCCCTCCACAAGTTATTTTAAAATCCGAGGAGGTTTATTAGAGAGATGACGAGTGGCAACCTTTCATTTTCACCTAGTTAGTAATCTAGTCTGTTTTTTGTACCCTTTACGGTTTAGTTGCCGTCACTTTCCCTGTCCTCCTTGACTTTGGAAGGCACTTCTTTAACACGTAAAATCGCCTCTAAATTAGGTTTGGTTGCCGTCACTTTCTCTGCCCTGCTCGACGTTTGAAGGTACTTCTTTGACACGTAATGTCACCTCTTCGTGGTCTTCAGTGTTTGAATGAGCTGGCGTTGGATCCGTGTTTTCTTGGATGTCTTCAGGTGTACCCGTGCTACGTTTCCTTAGCGTGACCTCTTCACTCGCGTCATTTTCGGTAACCTTATCCGCAGTCTTTGGATCCTTTTTTTTATTTTGCAGGTTTTCTTCGGCGCCATCCACAGCCACCTTTCCTACTGACAAGCCTAACCTGTGGAAATCTGCTTCGACAAAGGCCCCCTCTCCACGGTGTGTAATCCAGGGTTTGGGTTCAGGCTGAATGGGGCGTGCCAGTCCGATGGGTGTAGACCACAGTCTCGCCTTCTCCTGGGCTTTGGCTCTTTCTATTTGTGCTTCTTCTAACTTGGCTGTGGCTTCCTGAAAGTGAAAGCGGTATTGATGAGAATGAATTTTTTTCAAGCACTAGTTGTGATGAAATATATGGTGTTTACTTTAAAATAATCGCCTTTGTCGTCATTCCGATTAATTGATGGGTCATGCCACAAACCCAAGCCGAATAATCGATGAGTCATGCCACGAATCCAGGCCGAATACTCGATGGGTCCCGGTTTCATCCCAGGACGATAGGTAATAGCTTTATCTCAGACCGATTGACCGATATAGGTTTCACTTCATGAAAATTGTTTGATTGACCCATGGCCATCAGCTGCATGTAGACTTTACAAGGGGGAAGTGAAGCCTGGAAGCCTGGTATATTATTGATCAGGAGTTAAATAACCTTTAGCACGGCTCTTACTAGAATAGACAGCTTTTGTTGAGTATACATGTAGATTACATTTTTATACGCCCGATGAAAATCGGTCGTATTATGGTATGAGAAGTGCCGTCCGGTTTGCTCCAATCTGTTACCGGAGCAGAACTCGAAAACAATAAGGCCTATGTTTGTGAAACTTGGTAGACACATTCACCATCGATTGTAGTTTTTCCTTTTTGCTATGGCGGATTCGACATTTTAAACATCTGTCTGGCTGTCCGTCCGGCCAGCCGGTTGACTCCAATCTGATTCCGGAGCAGAACTCAAAAATTATAAGGCCTATATATGTTTGTGAAACTTGGTACTAACATTCGCCTTGGAGTGTTGTTGTGCCCTTTGCTATGGTAGATTCGCAATTTTGTTTATTCTTGTTTCTATGGATACAATGTTGGACTTTGCCATAATCAGAAGTAAATTTTGTTTCTGGAGCAGATCTCGAAAACTATAAGGCCTATCTTTAAGAATTGGTAGTCATATAAACCAATCAGTGTAGTGTGCCTTTTGCTATTACGGACTCATCATTTGAAAAATCTGTCCGTCCGTCTGTCTGTCTATCTGTCCAGCTGTTTCTGACACTTGGTAGGTACACAGTCACAATCGATTGTAGTTGTGCCTTTTGCTTTAATAGATTCACTATTTTATTTTTTCTTATTTCTATGGATACAAAGTTGGGCTTAGTCAATTTTGTTTTCAAAGTAGAGCTCAAAAACTATACGGTCTATCTACCTGAAACTTGGTCGACATTCACCATTGGTTGTAATTGTGCCTTTTGCTATTACTGATTCACCCTTAGAACATAGCATGTTGTGTGTCAGTGAGTGAAATGTCTAAAGTTACCATGATTATCCCACGAGCCGCCCACGAGGGCGTATGTTGGGTTTACTAAGACTCTTGTTGGTTTTCTAATCTCTTTTTTTTTTAGTTTTGAAAAATTTCGGAAAGCGGAATTATAAATCTAAATTCAATGTTTCCTGCCTTGCCAATTAATATGTCAATGCACAATAAAGTCTCCATATTGATAAGCCTTATTGCCACTTGACGGACACTTGTCATTTTCTATGAAACGGGAAATAAACGAAACTTAGTTAACCAGGATCCCACAAAACCAGTTTGAGATACCCGGCAAATATTGGTGAAATATAAAAAGGAAAATGATTGCTAATTTATCAGAACTATATTTGCTGCAAATCTGTACAGTACCATTCGTATTTTAATATTATTACCGAAAGTTTTTCATCTGCGGCTTTTCTATCTAATTCTAATTTCTGAAGTTGTTGACGGGCAGCCTCTAGAGCCTCTTCTTTCTCCCGTTTCTCTTCCTCTAGACCCTCCCTCTCTTGTTGTTCCACAACTCGCAATGCCATTTGTTGTCGAGCAAGACGTTCGAGTTCTTCTCTTTTCGCTTCCTCTTCCTCAAGTAACCTATTTAAGGAAACAAAGTGAACAACATATTTATAGCACTCAAAAAGCACGTTTTCTATCTAACAGGCAGAATGTCCAATATAACTGCCCATACTATTTTGGATTGATCCCTAAGCCTAGACACCCATATGGGGTTCCTGAATTTCTTCACAGTTAGTGGTATCTATTTAAAGCTATATTTTGAATAATATATTGTAAATGTCAATATGGGTTATATACTCGTTTATACAGCTAAAGTAAATTCTGCATAAGTTGGTCTGATTATATTGTTTTTAAACCATAAAATTGAAGGGAGATAATGACCAATGACATCTCTTTGATATACACTGGTTCTCTTTGACACCATGCTGTGGCGGTCACGATTATTTGATTTTCGCTGAACACAAATATATGTTATTACCTGCCAAATAAAATAATTTTAAAACTAACCTTCCTTGTAGGCATCTGACAACTTCCTCATCTTTCCTAGCAGTTCTTTCCTCATCTAACAATGTCTCCAGTTCTTTCCGCACCTCTTCTAACTCCTTCAGTTTCTGTTGATCCACTTCCCGAAGCGCAGCCTCCTCTTGGTATTTCCCCTCCAATTCTTGTAATCGACGAACATCGGCTTCTCTCCGAGATGTCTCATCATGGTACTTGTTCTCCAAGTCCTGAAGCTTTCTTTCTTCAGCTTGGCACATTTCTTCAAGTTCTTGAACTTTCTTCATGTGGGCTTCCCTCGCAGCCGTTTCTTCTTCATATTTGTCTTGAAGTTCTCGCAGATTCTTTAGATTTGACTTCCGGTCAGCGACTTCCTTTTGATATTTCTCTTCCAGTTCCGCTAGTCGTCGCTGTTCTTCTTCACGAAGTCTCTCTATTTCTTTTAACTTCGCAAGAAAAGCTTCGCGGCGTTCCGCTTCTTCGGCATATCTCGCTTCGAGTTGTGCACGGGCCTAGGGGAGAGAGAAAATGTTAAAACATTCAGAAATTGACATATAACTGATCGGAAATATGTAAAACTGCAGATGAGAACTCCGTGAACTGTTCGGAGGAAATCTCCGTGCCTAATCATATGTTGATAAAATGCTAGTTAAAACAAACTATTGCATTTAAATTAAACGATAAGAAAGTAGAAATAAGTTTACGTGTCACGTATTACAATTATGGTTTTTATGAAAACCCTTTTTTATATCTACGATCTCTGTAGACACATTAGTCATCTAATGTATTTTGACATTTGCTCTTACGGATTTCCTAGTATTTCGATATTAAAAGAGTTGTTGAGAAAGAATATACAACATGAACAGTTGAGCGATAAGATCTAAAACCATATACTGTATATATTGTATATACTGAATATTACTCAATCTGGATTATATGTGTTTAAGCATTATGTTTGTCAATCATTTTTCCCGGAGCCTCAGGAAGACAAGAAGGAAAATAATATCACGTTCCATGAGCTCATGTGGCTAAATTTAAGACCTACAATGAGTATATCTTGATTAAAACTGCCGCCGTGTTACCTCTATGACATTGCGTATAGGCCGCTTGGACATGAATCGGGACCGTCTTGTCTAGTGATATTCATGGAATCGAATCCGTCTATCGACCCTCGGGTATTTGAGTGAGTCACAAGATGTGGCTCCAGCAATCGCGGGGGGGAGGGGGGGGGGGGGTATGATGTTTCCTCCCGGTTTTCCACTATAATAGGGCAAGGAACGGTGTGAAGTGGACAATCCGTCGTCATGTAAGTGAAATACCCTTGAGTACGACGTAAAACCCCACTCAAACAAACAAAGTGGCTTAAAAATGTTATTCTTAAATCAACAATTTGTTAATCGATTTTATGTAGACCCACATTTACGTATTTTAAGCAGTTGGATTTTTTTTCCTTAACTGTGGATAAGAGTAGAGCTTCGCCTCGTGACTTCCTGGTAGGAACGATTAATGGTAATTGGTGCCAGTTGGTGGTAAAAAAAATGTCTGTGCGTAACATGTGATAACTTGATATCATATACATATCACCGGATGTATATTAACTGGACTAAATATATTGCTGCATATCGTGGATATTGTAATAGATCTTACTGGTCACTTCAATAGTGAATGGTAGTTTAACTAGTTTCAAGAAGTTAATTAAGCCGCCATTTTAGAAAAATACTTTTTGGTCATGAGTAATACATGCATTGATTAAAATGCTTAGATTTGGCCATTACTAATAACTAATGCTACTTGCAGGTTCAAAATATCCATTTAAGGAACAACTCCTGTGGCATTCCGTGTATTTTTGCTGTATAGATGAAACTATAAGGTTTTAGTAGGAATCGTATCACATGTGCGTAATGAATGTACCTACATTTAATGGAGACTATAGTTTGTGTAAATAGGTCAGAAGCTTGAGGCATTAATGGAAATATCCCCAAGAAATCTATTAACATTGTGATGGAATGTGCCTTGTGTATTTTGCACCTCTTCGTCACATTCTTGGGGCCTTTGATGATCAGTCTCAGGCAAGTGCTCGTTAGCTGTCTGTATATACACAATAAAATTAGAAAAAGAGTGCGCATAACTGTAATTTCAAGTTATTTATCTTACGTGCTAATTTGAGTTCAATCACTACTGTCCAAGGATATGTGATATAATGAACTTTCTGACACATGTTTTTATGTAAACCAAGACTTGCAATCCCCAATTAGCCTTGTTTAATATACCGAAACAAGGTATACGTATCTGTTGAAAACCAGAGGTATTGCCTCGATCGTAGCCTACACATGTGACATTTGCCCCTTCCCGTTGGAATGCACACTACACCATCTTTTCACTTTATATCTTTTTGATTTGATACATGATTTGGTTTTGAAAAGATCGCAACTCTACAAGATCCAAAGCCGTACAAATTTGTAGTTTCACGGTTTCCTTTAGCAATTATTCTACTTATTTCATTTCTGTCGCCATTTTCTCCAGCTTCCAAGCCCTGGCCTAATTTTTCCGGGGTCAATCAGCGTTGGTATGGAGGTTTTGCCTAGAAACAGCTAATTCAGGCATATGATTGGATATAGTCTTCAGCGGAGTTTTTTACCATCTTACAATATACGTTGTACCTAAATCAGCGGGTAAAATGATAAATATATATACATGTATATATATCTATTAAACCCCGCTGTATGTATGTCCGTAAGCCAAGTCGTGCAATCTAATATATTAGATATATGAGAGACATAACAGTGTGTGTATGCGTGAACACAGCATAAACTAAACTCTCTAAACATACAAACATGGCGAAACAAACCAATTTCCTCTGTGTTAAGGATACTAATACAAGTCAGGTCAGTAGGTTTGACGCACCTGTTTCTCGGACTCCAGTTCGGATCTTTGTTTAAGGATCATGTCCTGTTCCTCCCTTCTCTGCCTCTCCTCCTCACTGAGCTGCGATCGCTGTTCCTCACGTAACTGACGTCTCTCTGCAGCTGCTACCTTCTGTACTTGGCCGGGCTTGCTCGAATACTCAATGGCAAGCTGTAAGGCTGTGAAAAAAATTTGACATTCATTGTTGCTCAGTTTTGTTTGATTAACTTTATGATAACTCTTACAAGCCCACGTAAGGAGTAAACTGGAGACAAGGTGTAACACTATAGACTCGCTACCTAAGTTATTGAAAAACTATCCCTCTTATAGCATTTTTGTTACCATCATGCACCAACGTCTTTTATTGGTACATGGTATATAATATATGTTGGGGTGTTTTTTCTTCAGAATTACACCGTAAACTTTTTCGTAACAGCGGCCTTCAAGATTTAAAAAAATTATTATTCCGAAAAAATATACTTTAATAAACAGTGAGGACATGTGCTTAGTAGAGCATGCAGAAAATCTTTTGCAATCAACTTATAAGTTAAATCTGCAGACGGAAGCACTGACCGATCGACCATCGATTGATCAATTGGTGTTTACTTAACATCGGCCTTAAATGTATGTCACTAATGTGCCGGTAGCGTACTCGGACTGTAATTATTATCCACACAATCAGATATTTCCTATATACTGTATAGTCTATATAAGATATCGCATCTACCATAAAGTGTTAAATGTTTAACTCTGTATAAGACTATACAGGAAACCAACTACACCATAGAGCTGTGATAACTAATACGAGACAATACCGAGGCGTATATTATACAGGAAAACGATGGCCATATAAAGGTTTGTTTATAACGATATACATGTAGATCTTCTTTAATCACGGGGGGCCGGGGCTTAGTGATAGCGTGTGCGCTTACTAATTCCTCCTTCGATTTAATGTTCACAGGATCGAGTCAACCCTCAGATATGAGTGAGTCACACGATGTGGCTCCGACAATCACGTGGGTGGTTTTTACGAGGTTTCCTCCCGGTTTTCCATCGTAATTAGGCAAGGAACAGTGTTAAGTGGAAATTCCGTCGTCATATAAGTGAAATACCCTTGAGTACGACGTTAAACCCCAATCAAACAAACATCCAAACAATCTGTAATCATGACCTTTGAAACCCCTTTGACTAAACATTTAAAATAAGACGTGGAACCACATAACTTCTACAGGGATGCAGCATTACAAGGGAACCCGGAAATGAATGGACCAATCATAGCTCACATGGTAAAGGTTTGAATACGAAGTCTTTGTGTATACACAAAATACGCTTCGATTTCCGTGTATATACATTCCATAAAGGAATTTACACAAAGTAAATTAACCTAGCTTAACCAAATATCTGCAATACCTGTAGTGTTACTACTTAAGAAAAATACATTGATAGCGTATCAGATAATATAAACATAGACGCAATGATACAAAAGAGCCAGAACACGATTGGACAAAAAAAACCTGATTTGATAGTGCGTAAAACGGTATAGGATACGAAACTATCGTGACGTATACACAAATCAAATGTTGATTTTCAGTCTATAGGATTGACAATAAACGTATCCCATAGGAATACACATTGTAATCCTCTACCTAATGTATGTAGCTCTATTGCAATGCAATTTAAGCATAATACATACACCGCATACTGTATACACTATGAATTACGTGTTAACGTACCTCTTATCCATTCATTTTTGGTCTTTAAATCGGTCACGCCAAATTCATATGGTTTCTTATTTATTGAGTAGAGAGTGAAGCGGTGTAACTTTGTCGTGGTTTTCTCGTCGTGGGACTGTAGGGGTTGAGAACAAAGAGAAACAGCCATAAAACAACTTGCATTAAACAATATAAAAATGACAATTCCAGTAATAACTGTGATGTTCTGTAAATAAACGCCTTTCAATTTATCGTTATCAGAAACAAATAACCACATAAAATGATAAATATTCAAATCTTAGATCAGTTTGGTTGGATCAATACCCAAGGTTATTTCACTTCTATGGCGACGTTCAGTTGTATGTTAAACGGAATTTTATTTCTGTTTGTTTGTTGTTTCGTTTAGGATGGGGAGGGGTCAGGAAATAGGAGTTTTCTAGTTTGAATTTGGAATATTTTTCTAAATATCGTTGTTTAATGTTCGTATCAAATGGTTTCACGAAATAAGCTTTTTCTTCTCAATTATGAAACAGATTCCTGGTTATCGCTATGATTTCCGTATAAAACGGTTTTAGGATATTAGAGCTTTCTCTTCTCCACAATTACACCTATATCGTTATAGATTCAGCATGCATGTTATTGGTACCTCAACAGTTGACTGGTGTGTGATGGGGACTTCTCCCTTCATGTCTTTTACAGCGGCTCCCCTATTTGTGAAGTACTTCAGTGACATCGGGGTTAA
This sequence comes from Mopalia kennerleyi, assembly GCA_034783855.1. NCBI lineage: Eukaryota > Metazoa > Mollusca > Polyplacophora > Chitonida > Mopaliidae > Mopalia > Mopalia kennerleyi. Next base: position 5,095 of record JAVFBX010031747.1, on the reverse strand, counting down.
CACCACCCACCGATCCTTCCAGTTCGTGACCATGTGACCTCTCTTCGCGATCATACCCTGTCACATGAAAAATACCTGTCATTTCTGCTTTATTGGTAAATATGAGATAAATCTCAAAAACATATAATTAAACTGCAGATTGCTACCAAAGCGAAATACAAAAAAACTATAGTCGTCAGTTGCATTCTGAGATCCTTCGCTATTATACGCCAAATGTTCCGAAAATTAAAGTTAATAAATAACAGTCATGAAAACAAACAATACAAAGAATAAATGTTATTAATGATAGAAACAAAAAAATCGACTGAATCCCGCGGCGTTTCTTCACCACAATCGTTAATATCAAACTGAGTTTTTATGGAAGTTTGGTGTTCTTTTCATAATAATTTTATCGCACTAATGTATACGGAAAGAAATAAAGGTATATTTTTGATATTCCGTTCACCGCTTCCTCAACTGTGAGACCATTCAGTACTATAGGCGCATTCTAAACTCTGTCTAGCGATTTCTAGCTTTACTTAAAATAAAACCATTTCTAGAACTCATGTCTAGATCTATAGTATCATTTTGTTTATACATTTTGTTCTCAAACGCTACGTGGCTGGCAGAATTGGATACTGTTTCCGAACAACAGAAATGGTATTTGGTAAATTTCACAAAATAAAGCCAACGAACATGAAATGTCTCCATTCAGTAAAACAAAGAATTTATAGTTCTATAGTAGCACTAAAGAGGATTATATAGGTGACAGCCAGGTACGCATTTCCTTACGCCTATTATTGACAAATATGGGCTGAGCAAGGTACACTAATTACCAACTCTTCACATTTTATGGTTGTGTTATTGTTGCAAATAAACTGTTCAGCTATATTATACTGAAATTTAAAGGAAATGATAATATCCTTGATCACGGCGTTTCCAGATCTGACATTACAATAACCGAGTGACGTCCCCTTGGATAATAACGTCATCGCTGTGCCAATTCACCAATTTTTAATATAAGCGATGTCGGCAATAATGAAAACTGACAGATAAACGTTCGTTAAAACAACTGAATTTCTTTCCCCCATAATATTGAAAATAACAGTTTGCAAAAGTTACAATTTTAAGGCTAGTTTTTTTTCTTCTGAAAACCGACAACGCGCGATGCTAGAGTAGCCTATAAGCTGGCTGTCCTAGATACGTTGACATAGAGTGGTAACATCCTTTTGCAACAGGGCGTGACTGTTGCTGTAACGTCATGACAAGAACCCCTCGAATAAGCTAAGCTGATTAAGTTCAACAAGTTATACAATCTAATTAAAATCAGATCTCAAAAGCGCTCCCCGTGTTTTGTTTGTCACTATACTGAGATCTAAGGCAATCACTTTATTTATACTGTTCAATAAGGTCAAGCTTACTGGGGTTTACGAAAGGTCACATTTTCAGTAGTCCAATAAAAACACAGATAACACGGGGCAGTGGTAAACAGCAAATTCAGCCAAAACAAGCAGAAGTTTTCCTCTGTGTTGATGTCGTAAGTCTCATGTAAGAGGGGAAAATGCCATTCCACTTAATGTTTATTATTTGAATGGTGTTTGTTGATTGTGCGTGTATGTATTCGTTGGTCATACAAAATTACGCAGTCGGGAAACCTCGGCTCGTCGGCGGAAATCTTCGGCTTTTACAAACCAAAATTGAGAACCAGCTATGTTATTGGTCAATTTAAGAAACCAATCGACATTAAAGGTGGGGTGATTGCGTTAGAACTCAACATATAGCGACAAACAAAACACGGGGAGCGGTTTTGAGATCTGATTATAATTAGATTGACAAGTTATACAAACCTTTTTGATAACGTCTTGTGTAATCTCCTCGTATACGTCATTCACGCCCTGTGATACCTCAGATGGTTTTAGATTCGTTAAAGCTACACTTTCGAAAGCTTGCATAAACGTTAAAAAGTCCAGGGATTTAGTCTCCCCAACGGCTGAATCTAATTTATCAGGCATTGGTGTTCCGCCTGTACAGTCTGCAAACCTCCGCAGTATAAATTGGACTTCATCTTTGTCAATCCTCAAAGGAACTGATAAACTACAATCTGACGTTCCAGGTTCAACCAGATAATTAAAAACTTTCCACATTTTCATCGAATCAGAATCATTTAGAACTTTTGCCGCACGTGAACTGAATCGTTTTGCACATAGCACCCAGCATACGTCAGAGATCTTCTCCAAGTTGATGGATTTTCCATAAAGATACTCCACGTCTTCGGCTCTTTTCTTGAGTGTTTCAAACAATTGTTTTTCAATGAATTCTTGATAATCATTAAAATCAAGAATAACAGTTTCCTCTTGTAATTTATCTTCAAGTCCTTCTATTCCGACAGCATTCGCTAAATTATGTGTCAAAACCTATAACAGAAAAGCATCATAGACAATTAATTAAAAAACAGTTGTGAAAACAAACAATGGCTGCAATGTTACATGACCAGTGTAGTACATGAGCCCTCTGACTGGGAAAAGTTTGTTTGATATGAAGCAAAGCAGTCTTTACTTAGCACTGGAGGAAGATTTACTTTACAACACAGCACAACGCTTTACATTTTATAGTCGTGCTAGTGCCGTATACTGTTATAGTAAGTGCTGTCATATAGCTGAAATACCATTGAGCATGGCGCAAAACACCAATCCATCGATCAATTTTCTATAGGAGTCAACCCTCTGGCTAAGGCCAGTTTGTTTGATTGTTTGTTTGTTTGTTTGTTTGATTGGGGTTTAACGTCAGGGTATTTCACTTATATGACGACGGATTGTCCACTTCTAACTGTTCGTTGCCCTAGTATGGTGGAAAACCGGGAGGAAACCTCGTATATAAGCAGACGAGTATATAATATCTTTTTCAAAAAGTTTATATAGGACAATAGTGAATTCAGAAATTTATCTATCTGGAAACCCATACAAAGCCTCACGTGGTACTACCAGGTTGATTTATCACTGACAGCAGTATGAATATGTTAGTGTAAAGACAAACAATCGTTGTATGTAGCTTATATATACAAACCACCAATGTGTATACAACCAAAATACCTAAACATTGGCTTATATGGTTTGATTTCATCGCTACTTTTTCAATAATTTGCTTAGCTAAGCCGCTTCATAAAAGTATTCATCGCTACTTTATTCAGGTGTAAATATATCTTGGTGTAACCTGGTATTCAAATGAAATATATATATAATCCCAGGTGTAACCACTATTTCAGTAGAGAGGAAATGAATCGGTATTATTTCTCACCATTTTGTGTATTGTTGTGTTGCAGAATAACACACAAGCCTTACTTCTGTGTGTAAATTGGTGGTATATTTGTGAATTAAACAAACATTATGTGAACAAAATACTCCAGAATATACACACCGGGTCATATTCGTTAGCCAAGGCTTTTATTCCGATCTACTTTGCATTACAACCCTTGGCGGATTAATCGCATATAATTGGACTCGGCTTCCAAGCGCTTGATTGGATGCGTGCGAACTTCTACGCAACCAATTAGATGTTATGTTACGAGAGGAGTCTTCTAGTAAAAATGGCAGCGCTAGTAAATAATGAAAGTGGGTGAAGTGTTGTGGAAACAAGGTTCTGTTTGGGGTATTGAACCAACTCAATGAGAGTATTGCATATGTACCCACCCCTACAGACACCAACTATATACGCCAATAGTTAAATAAATTGTTAAAACTTGCGTATAACATTTAACATATGTTATCAGCGCTCGAACCCGAAACTTGCTTATTTTATCCGCCAGTTATTCTATTTGTATGCGATTATTTTGTCAAGGGTTGTAATGCAGAGTAGCTCGGAATAAAACTTGGCTAGAGAAGTCGACATCGAATTAGCTTTGTGAACATAGCCAAATACATACAATATTGATTTCCTGTTAAGGAAATCAATATTGTATGTATTTGGCTATGTTCACAAAGCTAACATCGAATAGACAGGTCTGCGTGACGGTGTACCAGTCCAATGGGTGAATGAAACCAACCTTAACGACACTGGCAACAAACAAAGACAAACTGACTATTCAGCTGCGCAGAGCATTCGATGATCTACGTTCAGCATTAGCAATACATCACCATATTAGACAACCACTGCGCATGGGTGGGTCAGTTATAATGATCTATATAATAACTCAAAATTCGTATGGGCTGATTTTCCATGAAACAGTCATAATATATTTTAACAGGTTAAAGTTATGAATATGTATGAATAACCTCATAATCATGGGTTTGCTACAGTTATTCAATTATTACAAATTGTTGACAAGTGGTACAATCGGAGAACTGTAATTTAACATTGACCCACTTTAAATGTATTATCATATTGACTATATCAAATGACGAAAGCACGCTGAGAGTTTATTTAATACACAATAACTCCAGTCTCCGTTTTCACAATTACAACAGCTCTGTGTTTCGAGGAATTAATTACCTAATTATAGTATGTTGATATGGACACTTAATCTATTGTGAACTGAATACCCACTTCATTTAAGTATTCATAAATTACCATGCTAATTAATCAGCCAAATTAATGGTTTGTCAAAATTCTTGTCCTTAAAATTGTTGACATCGAGCCAACAGGTTCCCAAATATCGAACCCAAGGCTATCTAAAATGTTTACTGAGGTGTATATAGATCACAAAGGAACGGTAACTCTGGCAGTGACTGGTGATTGCCCAATGTTGATGTATGTTGTTTTGTGACTGACATATTCAACAAGTATGTATGCATCCTATACCTGTTTTTAGATCTCAACTTTCAGAAGGCCATTCTTTTAGCATGTCGTATACGCCCTGTAATTTTATACCACATGTGCAAACTTGCAATCTATTATTATGTATTTACCGTGTTTATTCGTTGAAAAAAGTCAATGGTATTGACTTTAAAACGGTGTTGGCACCTATACACAGAGACGTCACTTAATAAACGCTAGAATCTGCAATCGATACGAATTTTGACTTCTAAACCCGTGAAACGTGAACAGCTCGCTAACCACCTGCACGGAGCGTAGGCCTAGTAAGGGGGTGGGGGGGGGGGGGCAACCACCAGCCACCTGGTTG
>JAVFBX010031636.1:0-17865 GCA_034783855.1 Mopalia kennerleyi | reverse complement strand
TGGTAGTCAGTGTGGTTATTGTACTCCAGGCATGGTCATGAATATGTATGGGTGAGATTACAGTTTTTCACAGGCGTTTTTCGTATATGTACATAGAAAGAAATTGAGCCGGGAATATGGGCCTCGACGGGACTGACTTCATCTTCGTGTCACTGCAGCTGTCAGATTCAATTCAATGTGTCCTTGGTACAGTTATTCTCATTTAACTAAACAATCTATTGTTGAACTTATAACAATATGTCCTAAGTGTTTTTTTTCTGTATTTTTAAAAGAAGTACACCGATAACAAAAAACTGACGCAGACCTCTTTTAATTATATAGAACTTGGTTGTTTGTGTAATATAACAGGGTTATCTTTCAGTTTCCTTCACGGAAACCCGACCCCCAGTGAGAGTGAAGTAGAAGGAGCTTTTGACGGGAATATTTGTCGATGTACGGGATACCGTCCTATCCTGGATGCCATGAAATCCTTTGCTTCTGACAGTTCAGATTCTGCTGCTAAAACCATTGACATTGAGGTGAGTCTGTCAATCTATGTAAGTTTCTGATAAAGAAAAAACCCGCTACGATATAAATCGACGCAACATAATTTCATGATTACATATTTGTACTGGAACCCGTTTCACATAGCAACCTTAGCGTACGTTTGACGTAATTACCATGACGCCAATTACATGGCAGTTTAATACTTCCAACGTAACCTTAGGTCGCTTTGTGAAATGGGACCGTGGAGAATATATATCAATGTGTCTGAAAAGTGAATCGCCATTTAAAATGACATTCAACTTCATTTGATTGTGTAAGCATTAGAGTATCTAGTCCTTCGTCCATATATACATAATGCACATCAATAGGGAGATGATGCTCGAAATAATCTCCTTAAGTAATGAACTGTCTTTGTATCCTTAAAAGGGTGGAAAAACATATAAAGTACAGTGAGCCTGAATATATAGTCTGTAATCAGCAGTTTTAGTCAATTTAGTAACTGACATGGTAACTCACGTATGGTAGACGTTCCATAACATATAATTTCTGTATCTACTGTAAACATACCATTTAATTAATATTCTCAAGAATCGACACCAAAACAGGATGTCTCTTAATTAATTGACCAGAAATAATGGTGAGAAGATGCTGGTAATTAATTATTGAAACATAATCGATGTTCGAGAGGGAAAAGAGATATGGCACGAATTGTTAATCATACATGAGTTGTAAAGTCAGGTACCAAATCAGCTCTAATGCGATTATGAACGCAATCAATACATTCTGTATAACATAACGGCTGAATACAGGCTTTCTATCTAGACTCGCTTTATTTTCATGTTTTCATCCTCTTAAATCTCTTAACTGCTTTTAAAACAATCTATTGACTTAGGGCGTAAGGTACTTATGCTGTCATCGGAAGATTGATTTGCCAATATAGCAAGTTGTTAGTTGTTTAATAACTCAAGTTATCTTTTATAGAACTTTTTTTATAATTGTACCACTTATAATGTTACTTTGATGTCAAGTAGATTTTTAATTATCTTGTTGGTTCGGTCATCAGCAAGCCTTTTGTTTTGGTTTGAACATTAATTTATTTCCTGTTACAGAAAATGAATTTGCTACGAAGCAGTGCCAACCAACATAAATCATTGTCTTCTTTGCTTCTATGGTTTAAGAACAAAGCTCATACAAAAGTTCCGATTTGTCGTCTACAGCATCCACAATGCTAGTTTATATGTTCAATTCAATGGAATTTAAAGACTACTGATTAGCTTCTTATGTAGTTAGTCCATGGGTGATAAGTGTTTTGCTTTACAATGCTCTATACTTACGTATTTGTGGAAAAGTCATCGCTTTCGAAGAAGTGAGATTGGCATTTAAGATTTACCAGGATCACAAGAAGATCCACCCAAGAACGCCACAATCACTGTTAATGTGAGCTATGGCAAATCCTGAATGTCTGCGCATTTTGTTTTGTCTAGGACCTAAGCAAGTTTGTATGTCCTCGAAGTGGAGAACCCTGTGCTAACGGTTCTTCTGGAAACGGGGCTCCAATATCTGACAGACCAGACAACGTGCCATTGGCTATCACCAATGGCAACGTGAAATGGTTCCGTCCAGAAAGTCTCAACGCTCTCTCTGTTCTCCTCAAGAAACATCAAAGGGATCGATTGAGGATGGTTTTTGGAAACACAAGTACTGGTATGTTTTTGTCGCATCTGAAGATTCTTGGCACTGCCTATAATGTTTTTACTTATGTTATCATTCGGATATGAATCGGAATAAAATAAACTGTTGATTATTAGTCCTTAACGGAATACGAAATTCATATAAAGTCGTCCAGATGTTTCTATATATGGGGTAATACATGCCTACGATAATGTACGTTAACAACTGCCTAACTCAGCTTCACTCTAACCCACCCTAGAAAAATAAAAGATAGGATTAAAACAGCATGTATACAGAATGGCTAACCGTAATGCTAATTCGCTGTATGCTGTTTTATAGCCGCATTTTTTAACCTTGTATATAGATAATGTCAATGAACGTTGCCGTAAGAAGACAAACTTAACTTTGTATATATATACAACTTCTGCACAGATATGTTTCATTCTTAAAACATCTTTATTGCAATACAATTAGGTCCTTTCGCCTTAAATGTTACACTAGCCCAGTTTGAGATTGAACACAAAATCGTTTTACAATAGCGGAAAACATACAAAAAATAATATTATATCATTTAGATTATGGACACAGTTATTTGATTAAATTTTTGGGGGAAAAATTGACCGTTGTCTATTCTATTTATATATTTATTTATTCTATTACTTTCGGTTCAACAAAATATTCAGTTAAAAGATACTAGATCCCGTCCAACAAAAGGACCCAAAACACAAGGCAAGTGGTATTCTTTGCCGGTATTTTCTTTTATTACAACTGATGCATAAGCGATGAGATTGTGGTACATGGATGTATACAGGAACCATTTCTCAATTGACAGGCGTTTATAAAGACGGACCCTTTAACATCTACATGGACTTGCATGGTATTGAAGAACTATACAAGCGCGAAGTAAGTTTTTAAAAATAATGCTGATTATCTGTGATCGTTTTAAATAATTTTGCTTGAATGATAATAGTTTATAATTTAAGGTTAATGATTCTTTTTCATTTATAGCATTCAGACTTAAAACTTAAAAACAAACCTTGAATTTAGTATAGTTGTTTATCCGGGTTTCCTGATAGTAAAATGTATAGACCTATCTAAAAGTGTAATTCTTTCTACTTTAAGGTAACCAGTCAGGTGACACTTGGAGCCAATCACAGCCTGTCTTCCTTAGAGAAAACTCTAGGTGAAATAGCCAGTCAAAATGAAGATTACAAATATTTCAGCGCTCTACAAGAACATTTACTGAAGATTGGAAACCTACCAATGAGAAACGTACATTTAACTATTTTGACGACTCTTGACATATAATTTTGTTAACCTTTATGGCATAAAACACCGGTCTATATACAAGTGGAGAAAAATCTCCTCAAATATATCTTTTTAATTAAAAAATTCTGTTGAATTTGGATATTTTGTTCTATGTTACAAAGTTCACATCAAATGAGAAAAAATAAGTAACTGGTCATAGTAAAAATAAAATAAAAAATAAATAAAAAAATTTAACAAATGCAGCTGGGTGTGAAAAGTATATATTTTTTTGCCTGTTTGAAAGTAAATCTCAAAAAGCATTTTTGAAGTTGGTAATCATTAAATTATAAGCACCTTACATGCCTTGGCACAACCTCAAAACCTCAAAACCTCAAAATATTCATTGCCGACATAAAAAAAACTTGACATATTAAATTTACATCTCAATATGAAAGTCCAAAATAAGAACATGATTTACCGTATGAAAACCATTTATTGAAGCATTTCAATGCACGAAAGAAGGAATGATAAGCCTTTCCTTCGTTTATCTCAATAACATCCAGGCTGGAAGTTGGGCTGGCAATATGATGATCAAACAAGCACACAATGATTTCCCGTCCGATCTTTTCGTCATGATGGAGGCTGCTGGGGCTCACGTGGAGATTCTGGGTAAGAAGTTGTTGAAAGTCCTGTCATGCGCAGGATAATGAATTTGTATCGCTACCAACCAGTTATTATGTGACCAGAAAACATCTTTCTTTAAACAATCAGCTACAATAATATTCAAAACAAAAGAACTGCTTTTTAGTTTGACACAGTCATGTTTTCTTTATGTTATCATTTTTGTATATTTGTTATGATTGATCATGTTTGGACCAAAGGGAATGTCTTTACTATATTGTTCTTGGGTATCATGAAATCAAAGAGATTCGCTGTAATTGTAATCGTTTTCAGGCTGGTCGTTATACTGTTCTTTAAGTTTGGGAAAGTACTAGCAGTACGCCACTGAGTTTCTTGTAATGTATACACCTTCTTTAACTCCATCCAGTCTTCGGCTCCATATCTGTCTTATTTCTTCTTATTGTTTGTGGCAAGTCACGTAGGCGGTGTGTGGTTTTCTTCATTCGGGGAACACTGTCATATTGAAAATAATTTAGTTTCATAAATTCGTTCAAGTAAATATGCCACTTCCGAAAGGTAACTACGTCTTGTCCTCAAACATTAAATACGCACACGTTGTGCAAAGCATGAGAAAATGGTATACAAAAACGGTATAGAAAAAATATAAGGGGGAAAAAGACAATAATCTTTGTTTTGAACAGGAACGAAAGTTGTATGTATTTTGAGAGGTTAAACACGTAAAAATAGCTATGAAAATTGTGGGGAAAAAAATCCTGTACTGGATAAATTAATGATTTGAATCCGTGTTCTTCAGATTGCCTGACTGACTCGAGGCGTGACTACCCGATGGTGAACGTGATGACGATGAACATGACGGGTAAAGTCGTCCTGGCTCTCAAACTCTTCAAACAAGATGCTCAAGATCACTTCAGATCATTTAAAGTCATGCCCAGATCACAGGTTAGATTTCATTTTTTGCGTAGCTTATTCTTAAAATACCTTGCTTTAGTTCATATTAAGCAGAACTCAAGACGAGTACAGTAAACCTATATTGTTAAGGTTGATTAATGTTTGAAAAAATATGACACGAACAATTTCCCTTCTCTTTCAGAATGCACACGCTTACATCAACGCGGGTTTTCGTTTCAAGCTAGACACCGGAAGCAAGTTAGTTCTTGGTAAACCCTCAATTGTGATTGGTGGAATCAGCGCTGCTTTTGTAAGTTTATTGAGTTGTTAAAAATGTATCATAATTGGATAACTATTGTTTTTTTTCTTTTTGTTGTCGATTTTATATCAATTGTATATGAATTATATAATTTGGGGGAATACATTAAGGGAATAAATAATTTGTGGATATAAGATGATGCATAGATTCTATGTTATTGGCATGTACATGTTTACTTGGAGGCAAGGAGGTGGTGGTATCGTTTTTTCGTAGCTACAGCTTAGGTTTGAAGCTATTCTATTTTAGCTAGAATCACTGTAACTGGTTTTGTCTTTATGCTCACAGAACCATGCTCTGAAAACAGAAGATTTTCTTATAGGAAAATCTCTCCAGGACCCAACTGTTGTCAAACGTGAGAACAACTTTATTTTTTATATATTCACACACCTTCATTTTTGTTTTCTTTTTGTTTAGCTTTTAGAATCATTAGGAATATGAGTTTTCCATAGATAAGTTTTTTGCTGCTATAATTAACATTTTTATATGTCATTTAAACATCACAAGGGCAGATAACTCTGACATAGAAAGTTGGATATTTAGGGCCCTTGTATCTTTCAGATATGTATTTATTATCTCCTAATGGTTTGGAACACGATTTCATCGTCCATGGATTAAACAACTTTCGTGGTATAAGCTTGTTATTATGACATTCCATATTCCTCTTTTTGACTGTGCTATAGGCCCGCCTTTTTTATATAATAGGTGAACTTATTCTATTATCCTTTGAAATTAGACCAACCTTTCTTTGTTATGTTCTGCAACCTATGGCGCCCTGTCACATGTATTATGTTGTTTTCCACACAGAGGCACTGACGTTATTGAGATCCGAATTGAAACCAACGTCAGATCCAGTGCTGGCATCGCCGGAGTTTAGACGAGATCTGGCTGTCAATCTCTTCTACAAGGTGAGATACTAATATAATGATCAGGATTTCTAGAAATATTTTTTGAAAACTTTCTTCCTGCCTGGTTTATGACAGAGTGGTTTTCCATCGCCTACTACTTAGTGACAGCAAACGCCTAGTTAACTATGGCTGTAACTGCAACTAAGCAAGTTCATTGAACGCCGGGTAGTGCTTGATGTCAACTCTCTCCTTTCCATAGTTACACGACAAATGGTGATAAAGGCCTCAAGTCGGTGTCCTTAAACCTCACGGTTGTTCTTTATCCTCTTAACTGCTAAATTGTATTACTTTGCAAAGTAATATTCCTCAAGAACACCCACATGCGAAATATTGTTATAGGAAAACGTTTAAATGTGAGAAAACCATACGATTCGTAAATATTTACTTGTAATACTATGACAATGTCCACCAAGCTGCCATCTACAAAGCAATAATTTGTTACCACCAAAACGCCAATTAACCAATATAAACTATTTATCGATATTGTTACAGTTTCTACTTGGCGTGAATAAGGATAGAGTTGCCGACCTTCTATCCAGTGGCGCTGATCAGTTATTGAGACCTGTGTCGTCAGGAGAGCAAGATTTCGAGACGAAAGACTCGGAATTCCCGATGAAACAGCCCATGCCTAAAGTCTTGGCACCTATTCAGGTACGTGAATATTGCAATAAACTATTGACAAGCATTGTATATCAAAATGGGTTTGTATTATTGTCAAAAGTCAAAGTTAAATCTATGCCTTTTTCAATTAAGTTCTTAGATTCTTAGAATCTAAGCCTTCCGACTAGACGAAGTGATATTTAACAGAGTTCCATAAAGAAACTCTCAAACACATCCCTAATTGTGTGTCCTTTAAAACAACAATGGCGTGAAATAAATCTTAATTCTTCTTTTCAAACTTGCAGTGATTTTATCCAAAAGTTTGACATTGTCATTATTAATCAGACATTTTCTTTTGGACAAAGTATGGTTGACTTAGTTCACAGATTGTCACTAAACCATGTTATTATCATGTACATATTTTCCCTTTGAAATTAATTGTATAATATTTCCTGAGGAATTTTATTTTATCTAGGCGTCCGGAGAGGCTCAGTATGTTAATGACATACCAGAACAACTGGGGGAACTTCACGCTGCCTTCGTCCTCAGCACACAGGGTAATGCTACCATAGCCAATATCGACGGTTCCGCTGCCCTGGTATGATTTTGTTCATTTATAAGTATTTAAATAAGCTAGACGTTGTTACATTGTTTACAAGCTAAATCTACTATTTCAAGGACAATTCATGGGTTTTAAATGTTTTATGATAGATTAAAACCTTTTTGGACAGTTTGATTAACAAAGCATCTTTCACGTGTCCATCAAGTAATTCTATTGCCGACATCGAAAGCTAAAGTTAATAATTTGAAAACTATATTTAATTGGATGATGTACTTGCTTTGTTTTTATGTTTAAATTTTTTTTATATCGAGCACCTGGAGAATTATAGTTTTGTGTGTGTATTTCAGGCCATGACCGGTGCCCGTCGCCTTATTACAGCAAAGGATATAGTTGGCCCAAACAATTTTCTCTCTTTCTTTGGACAAGAAGAGGTAAGATTGAGTGATATTTAACAGTATGTTTGTTAACCACACCTTTTTGTGTCGCAGCTGGATATATAGCCAATCGGCATCCTGAACCTACTTCACACGAATTACTGACTTGCGACTCCCCGTTGGATGTAGTACAAAGTGGCGGACTTAGCAAACTGCTGACTTGCGACTCACAGTTGAATGTAGCACAAAGTGACGGACTTTCACAAACTGCTGACTTGCGACTCACCATTGAATGTAATACAAAGTGACGGGACTTTTCGCAAATTGCTGAATTGCGATCCACCATTATATGTAGCACAAAGTGACGGAATTTCATAAACTGCTGACTTGCGACTCGCGATTGAATGTAGTACAAAATGACGGACTTTCATAAACTGCTAACTTGCAACTCGCGATTGAATGTAGTACAAAGTGACGGACTTTCATAAACTGCTGACTTGCAACTCGCGATTGAATGTAGTACAAAGTGACGGACTTTCATAAACTGCTAACTTGCGACTCGCGATTGAACGAGTACAAAGTGACGGACTTTTCACAAATTGCTAACTAGCGTGCCGTCGTTAAAAGTAGCACAAAGTGACGGACTTTTCGCAGCCGGCTGACTTGCGACTCCCCGTTGAAGGAACCACAGTGGCATGTTGGCCGGACTTTTCGCATACTACCCAATACGGCTATTATTAATTATATGGGGTATTGGATTATCACAGCAGGGTAGACACTTGATATCATTGCCTTTTAAAGAGGACGACGTTGACATCCCCTGTGCGTGACTGTTTACAAACATTTTCTAGAGGAGATTTTTTATAAACATTATTTCTATGTTTTAATGGACAAACCCACGGAAGTAGGTACAGGCACACTTTTCAGTTCAAGGGCCTTTATACTAATTTCTTAAGTGTTATAGCAATTAGCATCGAAAATAAACCACCCGAAATGCACGAATTTTTTATGTGTGCTAAGTTTAGTGCAATTTGCAATTGTTATGGATTCCTCACCAAGTCTACATAATTGTAATCCTGAGTACTCTGTTCCACGTTACAATAGGCATACATAAAAATATATCAATTTTCCTCAAACTCGGCCGAAGGATCCAGCGATACCTTAAGGTTGCACATCTTTTATGGATTTTTCGTGAAAACCGTACTTTAGATTCACCATTCAAAGAGGCACCAACTCACATTTTGGATCAATTTTACCTTCAACGGTTGACCATTAATAAAAGCACAAAGTGACTTGTCAGAGGGTCCTTTGGTTAAATGCTGACATTCGATTGAGGACTAGAGCCTAGCGCCACTCTTGGCGGAGTTTTAGTCACAACTAATTGTAGCTGACTCTCAATTTACCATTGAAGGAAGCATAGAGTGGCATGTAGGACAAACATGTAGTCATGGACAGAGGTAGCACAAGGAATGGCATTGAGCAGGAATAATAAGTCCTTGAATGCATTGTGCACGGAATCGTAGGCGACGTTATTAATATATAAATATATATTGTTAAACATATTTCCTGTATATATTTTTCTGTCCAACTTAAAACCATTCAGCAAGGGTTTTCGAGAATATATACAACTTTATATATATATTCGTACATGTACCTGCAGATTTCAATTTCCTAGTCAGTCAATGTGTCCGGTCTCTCTTGTCTTTAAAAGTTATTCTTTCTTTCCCCAGATATTTGCTAGTGAACAAGTTCACTATGTGGGCCAAGTAGTTGCTATGCTTTTAGCAGGTTTGTGTCACTTTATTATCATATAAAATCCAGTCAAATTTTGTCCAAATAGAACTTGTTGTTCCCCAATTACGAACTAACTTTGGAACATTATATTCATGTGGATTTCTGTATGCATAACTTTAAACATCCATTTATATTTCTAGATTGCTTAGATAACAATATAAGGTTCTTTCCCGTCTGTGATGAAATTATTTGTTTAACTGTTATGCATTATTATAATTATTATTATGAAATTATTTTGAAATATTTTCCTTACCCTTAATGAAAATAACCAAAAACGGAGAAAATATAGTATGACAATATAAAATTTCTATCCAGACACATACAGTCATGCGGTGGCTGCTGCTAAGGCGGTTCAGGTCACGTATAAAGACGTTCGCCCTCCAGTCATAACAGTACAAGAATCCATTGCAAAGGAGAATTTCTTGGAATGTCCCATCCCAGACCTGGTCCGTGGCGACCCTGAAGGTAAGCAAAGGGCATTTCTATTGGTCAGTTACCGGCTCTCGCAGTGATAACATGCCACACCACATGAAGCATTGGGTATATCCTTGATATAAAGAATCAACAATAATTAACCATATTTGTGTGATTTTCTACATTAAAATTATAAAATACAACTGTATTTTGCAATGTTGCCAAACCGTAAAGAGAAACAAGTTTGTATACAGCAAAGAGCATGTGTACTAAGCATGTGTGTTTTATCCCCTATATAGTCTTGTACATCACTGTTTCAATATTTTAGGTGCCATGAGCTCGGCTCCACACACTGTGGAAGGTTCCGTTTATATGGGACACCAATACCATTTCTTCATGGAAACACCGGTGAGTTATTGGATTGGTTTTAAAATGCAAATGTGATCAGAGAAAATGAATGACTAGTTAATAAGTCTCCACTCTTAACATCGAAAACGTTTATTTCAACCACATAATTCTTGAACTCATAATGACTCATTTTAGATAAATCTTAGCATTAGTTAATAAAAAAAACATTTCGTTCGTTGCCTTCGGTCTACATATAGAAGCATTGGCTAGTTATTGCTTTCATGCATGACCTCTTTAAACATCCATATTGAAGAAAAATGATGTAAAAAACCCGTGAAGAGAATGACTCCTGACTCCTGCATATATTTCTTTATATTAAAAAAATGTGTATGTCAGAACCAGATTTTCAGAACAACCTACTCAGTAATGCACATTTGTGGGTAATTTATCATATTAAATTAAAAAAATAAACATATTAAGTGTCCCTGTGTCAGTGCGCCCAGCAGAGAGATTCGCAGACTTAACCTGGATCATAATTTGAGGTGGTTACCGGGAGACTCTGTAGCTCAGACGGTTAGAGCGCTGGCCCTGCTAACCAATCAACCGTTCTGCCGGGAGACTCTGTAGCTCAGACGGTTAGAGCGCTGGCCCTGCTAGCCAATCAACCGTTCTGCCGGGAGACTCTGTAGCTCAGACGGTTAGAGCGCTGGCCCTGCTAGCCAATCAACCGTTATGCCGGGAGACTCTGTAGCTCAGACGGTTAGAGCGCTGACCCTGCTAGCCAGACCCGAGTTCGAATCCGGTGAAGGCTAGGGAAATTTTCTTTCCCTAAAGCTTAAAAACATATATGCCAGAATCAGATTATCGCAATTATCCAATCAACAAAACACATTTTTTGATAATTTCTTGATACAAAGACACACATTTAGGATCTCTGTCAGTCCGTCCAGTAGAGAGAGATTCTCTTGGAGGGAGCAAAATTTTCTTTTTTTTTTCATGAAAAATATAGTAATGTTGTGTTTCTCATTGAAGTTATTCGGAGCAATGGTTTGGTTACTTGAGCCTCACATCAATATTGCTGTGTTTCTATTGCAGGCGACTCTCGTTGTACCCTGTGAGAACTCACTTCAGGTGTATACCACTACACAGGCTCCGGACTTTGCACAGATGGTATGTGCTCAAGCTATTGGCAAACCAATTAACAGGTAGACAAGTCATTTATAAAAATAACCAACTATGCAATCTCTATGCATAATGTCGATTAATTACTTTTATACATTTTTGTGTCCGTATTTTTTTCTGAACTGAATCTTGTAGGAGGGAGCTTCGTGTTGCCCTGGGGCTGGTTGCCCGAAGCGCTATTAAATTTAATCCGCTATCTCTGTCGAATAATTACTATTATATATTTTTGTGTCCGTGTTTTTTTCTGAACTGAATCTTGTGGGCGGTAGGAATTTATTAAATGTAATCTGCTATTAGGTGATGTCACACCATGTTAAAGGTATATCTCTTATCCGCTACTAGGGGTTAGACCTGGTGTTAGCGACTAAGAGTCTTTCTGGCAACTGGCCCCTGTTGCTCCCAGTTTAAAGGACATCAAGAAGCCGACCAGCTTGTGATGTCTGTATTGTGATTGTCCTGTCGTGTTATTGTTTTTTACCAGTGACATCGAGGTAGATCTCCTTCACCCAATGGACAGGCACGCTGTCATAGGAGGGGCATAATTTTAAATAAATCGAATGGCCCCAATCAAACAAATAATCAATTTAATCGTTTATGCCAAAACACGTTTAACCCGTTATATGTGGAAAACAGATCAAGTATTTATTAACATTTTTTTTATCAATTGAATAATTTGAGAAAACTGCTATACGGAATTTAGAATTCGTTCTGTTTTTATACGCCCAATGAAAATAGGTCGTATTATAGTATGATCAGCGTCCGTCCGTCCGTCCGTCCGGTAGGCTCCAATCCGTTTCCGGAGCAGAACTCGAAAACTATAAAGCCAATCTTTATGAAACTTGGTAGGCACATTAACCATTAACTGTAGTTGTGCCTTTTGCTATTACGGATTCATCATTTTCGACATCCGTCCGTCTGTCTGTCCATTCGTTCGGATGGTTCCAATCTGTTTCCGGAGCAGAACTCAAAAACTATAAAGCCAATCTTTATGAAACTTGTTAGGCCCATTAACTGTAGTTGTGCCTTTTGCTATTACGCATTCATCATTTCAAAAATCTGTCTGTCGGGATGTCTCGGATCCGTTTCCGAAGCGGAACTCGAAAACTATAAATCTAATCTTTATGAAAGTTGGTAGGCACATTAACCATTAACTGTAGTTGTGCTTTTTGCTATTACGGATTCATGATTTTCGACATCCATTCGTCTGTTTATTCATTCGTCCAAATGGCTCTAATCATTAGCATTCTTCCTTGGAACATGGCATGTTGCGTGCCGTAATCTGAAAGGTCTTGGGTTACCACCCCACGAGGGCGTATGTTGGGTTTACTAAAACTCTTGTTATATTGTGATTCATTTCTTTATCTTTTTAAACTGTTTAAACGAAGTGAGTTCAGTATAGCTTTTGTCCCTGAGAACACACGTTCTGTAACTGAAAAGGTTAACATTCCCCCAAATCTGTACGACACATGGTGTCACGTGAGCTTAGATATAAACGCCTATTGCGGGTATAACTGTACAGTTGTCGATCAAATACATAACCAATGATAGCTTTCCATGGTCATCTGACTTGACCAATCAAAATTAAGTGGGTAGAAATGCCTTTTCTGATAGTTTAAAGGTCTTTTTTTGTTTTAAATGGAACTAAGGAGGGAGACGAGAACGATCTAAGGGGAAAGAGTGGAAAATTGAATTCGAAAGTATTAGGGGTTTTCGGACAAGGGTTCGAGTTCAGATGCATGATCGGGATTTATGAGCGAAGTAAAAACAATTTTTATTAAGAACTCGACACTACCACTACTAAGTTATATGCGCTCAATCCTTTAATACGGTTAGGTTTATTTCGAAAGGCATGGACAGTTGCTTTCTTATACTAAATCGGTTTTGGACAGTTTTAGAGAAGCCGTGCTGTCTTTACTTAGCACTTGAGGAAGATTCACTTTCCAGCTTTATCAAAGCACTTCACATATTATTACTGTGCTATTGTCCATTATTGTTGAATGCCCCGCCGCCATATAAGTGAAATACTCTTGAGCACGGCGTTAAACACCAATCAATAAGCCCGCAGCCGTGGCGTAATAGTTAGCGAGCGCGCTTTCTAACGCCTGCTTCGATTTACCGTTCACAGGATCGAGTCCGTCTGTCAACCCTCAGGTATATGAGTGAGTGACAAGATGTGGTTCCGGCAATCGCGGGGGTGGTTTTTTTACGAGGTTTCGTAAAATTTTATTTTTTATTTTTTTTTAAATTGTATTTTTAAAGATCAGAAGTAATAGATCTGCCATTAGACTTAACGTTTCCAATCCCGTCCCGCTGTTTGTCGAATCGTTTTGAATACATTTTAATAATAGCTGTTGGGGGGGGGGGGGGGGGACTCTAAACTAAACTCAACACGTAATGGTTCTTTTAATAATTGTTTATAATTTCCTTCAATATTGCGTCACTTTAGTGACACGAAGTATTGATATTAATTTTTAAACTTCTTCCATTTCAGGATTCTTGTCCCGTGGAATAAATTGTAACATCAAACCATTTTATGGTAAGACCACGTCACCAATACACGTCACCAACATACGTCGCCAACCAGCATAACGATCAAACCACCTGTTTCAAATATCTTAATGATATTCCGAAGATACTTGCCCTCTGAATGAGGGCAGGTTGTTTGAAGAGAAGCAATTCTGTCTTAGAACTAGAGGAAAATTAACTTTCCAGCATTATGGAAACGCTTTGCATCTTGATTGTGCTAGTGTCCATTATTGTTGGAATACACCGCCGTCATGTAAGTGAAATACCTTTTCAAGCACGGCGTAAAACCTAATAATCGGGAGATATTTTACCATTGGTTTTAACTCTCCCGCTTTGGGATGGTTGATGGGGCATGCGCTTCTCTCCACCTATTGGGCTTTGACGCCTTCCTATGAATGCAATAAGCTTTATACCTAGAACAAACCCAGATTCTATCTACGTACAGACCGGAAGATAGAATGCAGTAGGTGTCAGGCTAATCGTATTCTCGCGTGAATTACTATAGTGGACGAAACTAAGACCACTCTCGTACGCCATACCAGACCATCGCGCATTAATTTCTACATATACAACAGACCAGCAAGTAAAATTGCAAAAAAAGATTGCCCGGGTGTATCTTAGGGTCAATGTATCTACGTAGGAAGTAGAATCGATTATATTTTAGAACGTTATCAAGAGTTTACCGTTGTCTACGCCTGCCAGGTGTTACTGGAACAATAATTGTTGGTGGGAACGCCGCCAAATATCCTTTGTCGTTAACACGGGTGAAACATTTTACTCCTATCGGTTTTCACTTTTGAACTGTCTTGTTCCATATATCTAACATTAATCATTCGTTTTGTTTTTTTGACAGCCGAAACTTGACACTGGAACCCCAGAGCTGAATGCATGGCTGTGCTATTCAAAGAACACATTAGTTTATACTATTTTGCTGCTTTGCCGATGTTTGTGAACACAGTTTAGTCTCCTTACAATTTCTCAATTCTTGCATCCTTTCCGGTGTTTCATGTATATATTTTGGCAATTAAATTGGTTTTGGTATATATAGATATATATTACTTTGTTGATTTATTCCTATCACAATACTTCGTGGTAATAAGGTATGAAGAAATTTTCTACTGGGTTGTTCAAGTCCGCAATGCTCAACTTCGCAACGTCATTAATAATATCCTCATTTGTGACGCGACGTTACACGGTCATGGATTAACGAGGTTTCCTCCCGCTTTTTACACTGTGTTTTGGCTAGGAACATGGTGAAGAGGACAATCCGTCGTCTTGAGTACCCTGCTAAACCCCAACCTAATTAAATTTGGTCCCTTTTGTTTAGTATAGTCAAGGCTATATAGTGTTATCTTATTTCTTTATGTTTTTTGTCCTATGGTGATTTGCGTTTCGTCGACTGGAGTACACGTTAAACCCCAATCGGTTCCCCCAATTTGTGAAAAGCGTTCTATCGTAGACTTGACATTTTAATGAGGACGTTTTGGGCATCAAAGGTGTGCCCTTTTTTCATTTCGGCCTAAATAATAGCACAAAACTTTGGCGAGATAGTGAAATTTGCTCTAGATACCTAAATAACGGCTCGAAGCAGTATGGGTCGAGTAAATAGTTACTGCCCCTGAACTACTTTTAAAGAAATAGGCTACAAAATGTGAACACTTTGAAAAATATTACCAATACAGCAGCAAGCTGTTTGCTCAATTATTTTTTAAACTGCTTTTCCAAAAAGAGCATAATAAGGGGTGTCCGTTTTCGTTTTACTAGGAATATTTCTTAAAGCGATACACCGCATTCGGTTTCCTCGAATCTTGCATTCCGAGGTTCGGAACAAACACACCCGCTAGCTTCGCTAAGAGTACGGCTATAGGCCCAATTATCTTTTTATGACAAGAAATCTAACGGCGAACGCGTTATTTTTGTCGAAAAATGTTGCGGTTTATTTGAATCTTGTGCATTTCGGATAATTTGTTACATAATCAAATTCCCAGGAATCCTAATTCAGTCTGATCCAACACATGTTGTCATTACAACGTGAAGTATATTGAAGAACGGGATCTCCGCCAAAACTCCATTTGTGGAGGTGCGTTATGCCAGGTCACTGGGAAACCTAACCGTGTATTTCGACCAACTTGTGCATGTAAAGTGACTGTATTGCAAAGAGGTCAATAACTTGCCTCAGGGTATTGAAGTGGCCAAGTACGTTTGTCTGTTCGCCTTTTTACCACGGACACTATAGCCGGGGAACGAAACCACTCAAAATCCCCAAATGTCGAATTGTGATGTGATTACGAACCCTATTGGAAGTTTACGCATTTATGCCATATAAAAAGATTAATTGTCCTTGAATGGGTGTTTTTGTGAAACAATCACATTAACAGAATATCTTAATAACATGACCACGTGGAATGTTTAACTGAAATATATAGCTTACCTGCCTCGGGAACACTACGGCAATACAGTGGTATCTGTAGGCAATGGACAAAGCTGTCTCCCTTTTCCTCGTCCTGTAAGCAAAATAGCTTTAAACCTAATTCACGTTAAATGACTATGTAAAAAAGATTTCGTCTTATAGAATTATTGCACTAAACTTAATATTAAGGCATTCAGAAGGTAGTTTCGGGAGTAGCTTCCTGATATTTTAAAATCCATTTTTATGATAAAATAATTAATGAGGATATTTAATAAAAGAACTCTCTCAGTACTACTAATGTTACACTGAAAATAGGAGTTGTGTTGTCTCAAAGTTAATTGAAACAAACAAATCGAAATTTCTGGTGTAATTTCCTCTATTAGATCTATATTCATGATAAAATGCTTTGTCGGGGTATGAACAAATTAGACAACGGAGTATTTGATACTTTAAGACCGAAAACGGCTCGTGTGTGCGCTGGAAACTTTAACGAATGGAGTCCTCAATTTAAGAAGTTTGCCTAATTCTTATTTTTGTTTCGTATTACTGTAATAGTTTAAATCAAACTCGTGTTAAACCGTCAAAATAAGATTCACTACTTGTGCAACAGAATTACTGCAATATATGCTGAGAATTATTTTGAGTACAAATCTCTCAATTATTACTCGTCCAACGGGGATTTTACAGGATGAAGTGTTCAGAAAATAGATGCATGGTATGTTAGCTTTACTTTCACTTTCATAACAGCTAGATGGAATACTGATGTTACAAGACTCTGGCAACTCGACTATTTACATCAAGATTTTTAGGGTTCCTCGGATCAGTAGTTTACATAAAATAAAAATCAAACAGCCGCTTGTACATATCAACCTGGTACTAAACAACGGATTTTAAAAAAAAATACATGTCCACTGAAAACTTGCAAAACGTATATGTTACCCAAAGAGCTATTTTGATATGCATATAGCAGATTACCATTGCACTTGAAAAAATAAGTCGAAAATCAGTGGTCCTTCCCTTTCATGCTATTTTCAATTAACTTTGTTTAAAAAATTTAAGATTTTTAGTTAGGTATATTCTTGGTTGTCAAACATTTGCGGGGAGAAGATATTTTTGTTAGATTTACCCAGTTATTCCATCTCATTTTGTCCTGTTTATATAAACCTAGGTAGCCTACTCATTTGCATTGTTTAGTATTTGTATTGACCGAGCCTCATAACTTAAAGGATGACACGGTCACATTTACAGTGCTCTTACCTTTGTTTATTGCTAGTGGCGTCGATGACGGTTTCCATCACCCAATGGACTGACCTAGTCCTATAAGTGAAATAACATTAACCGCCCAAAATAAGGACTTTTGTTGTAATTACAGAATCGAATGAGTTATACTTATTTTTGTAAAGAAGCCGAAGTTAGAACCTTTTCGTTAATCCCACCTCCAACTTTGTAGGCTAAGTGGTATTTTTTAGCTAACTAAAAGTATAAAATTTAAATAT
>JAVFBX010031525.1:0-17866 GCA_034783855.1 Mopalia kennerleyi | reverse complement strand
GGCTTTAAATACACAGTACCTGGGATCATCGAGGCAGTCAACGCCAAACGAACTGTCTAACCGATAGTTGTGTTTTTCTGATCACAGGTAATGTGTCGTATTTTTGCTTGTATAAACATTTAAGTTAATTTAACGTTAACTTCAAGATTTTGTACTACTTTGCAATTCTTTTTGGCAGTCAACGCCAAACGAACTGTCTAACCGATAGTTGTGTTTTTCTCATCACAGGTCTTCAAGCCCTGGTTCATGTGAGCTTCTGGCTGCAATAATAAAACCTTTCATCAATGCATTCTTCTCCGGTTCATCATTTTGAATTCCGTCGCGACCCCGTATTTGGCCAGGGTATTTTCCATTGACGAACTGGAGGGGTGAGCTGATTTGTACTTTGCGAACGTGCATTTGGCGGTCTTGGAGAACAATTTTATAATCAAGCTGTTCTTGGTTGGTCAGTAAGCTGAAGGCGTCATTAACCCGGGTGAATCGCACTCGTGGTTGATGAAATACCGCCCTACACATCTTGTAGGGCGCTCAGGCCACTGTTCAACGCCTGTCGATCGACCGCTTTGGCTCCTTGCAAGGTTAGAAGTTTGACCAGTTTGAACACATTGCTTTAGATTTTTCCTAGACCATGCCCCCGCCGGCAGAATCCTCCTCTGAAGACGTTTAACCACGTCACTGGCGTGTCTCTGTAGTTGAGGTAGATATAATGTCGAGCCGTCATCGTGTTAGGTGAAATTAGCCGCTCACTTCCCTCGAAAGTGTAGTGTCACGATCACCTTACCACGGGCTATTACTACCAAGCGCCCATATATCGATTTACACCGTGGTGAACTCTTTCTTCTGCACGGGAAGGTATTGAATATGTTGAAATTCAGGGCTCACTTGTACTCCGTTGCTGCAATGATCGATACTCACCGCCAGCAACAGAGGGGCGAGGGTATCGCCGACAACGCGAGGCTCTAGCAAGTGGCAGTACAGGTTTGGTGATGATGTAGTCGAACTTCATCCCCATCAACCGCTGCAGTCGCGAGCCTAACCCAAAATCTGAAGCTGTGCAGCGTGGAGCGGTGTGTGTTTTTCAACAAATTGTCTAAGCCAGCGCCTCGGATGATGTACCCGGCAGGCAGTGTGAGTCGATGTATGGGTTCCATTGATCGATATTGGGGCTGGATGATGTCGATATACACTTCGTCTTTTTAGACGTGGAATCACATGTGGGGGTATTGGACACGCACTAAGCCGCATTGCGACTCGCCCGTCAACCGGATAGCCTGGGGGAGTTGGGTGGTGTAATGGCTCACCGTATTGTTGGGTAATGTCACGTAAAACATCTCGTCATCACAGGTAGTCACACGTGAATGTGTTGGTGGGGTAGGATGTCGCTTTTTAATAGGCAATCCAAAGGAGAGGTGGACGTCACTGTCGCCTATTGGCTCGCCCTTCGGGTGATCTCGTTGAGGTACTCCCTAAGGTGAATAAGCCACCCAGGCGCACGTCTGATGGTGTGCCGTGATCAACCGACCGGCTGCGACTTCCATGTAGACTCCCACAGGGTAATGGGGTGTGCAAGACGGGTTGTAGTAGATGGGGTCGGGTGAACTCACTGAGGGACCCCACGGGGTTTCCTCCTACGGGGGATGAGGTATTGATCGTGGTTGTGTTAACGTTTAACAACAGCGAACTCACGAGGCCTATGAGGATGGATTTTCACTGAGTAAAAATCCATCACGTTGGACGACGGCACGTTTCCGTTTGAGATTGACGGTTTTGTTAGCCAGGAGATAGATATGTGTTTTGTACTGTTGCAGATATGCCTTCTGATGTTGTGTGATGGGGACGTTCTCCTGTAACGTGTTATAGCACCCTCACACAGACACGTCAAAACACGGCTGTCACTACCACAGAACAGTGGCATCGTCAGGTGGGGCTATGGCCAAGACAAATAACGTCTATAAATGTTTCTTCACGCGAGCTGACCTATTGTCCAGCCATTCACCACGTAAGGGTATTGGAGACTCAGCCGCATGTGATTTTGACGTTGGCTTTTACACCTTTACACCTCAAAACTCTCTCCCACGAAGGCCGTATGCCCCGGGTACATCTGGTTGGCGATGTGGTGTTGATTTGTGAAGCATCACTGTGGTTTGTAAACGGCACTAAATACTGTGCATTTGACCTGTCGTGCGGTGGTCTTTTCTCTGGTGAGACAAATTTTGAACGAGGTACACGACACGACACCCGATGATGATTTCACTTGGTAAAGAGTGCCGTCACACTCTGGCCCATGAAATCTTAGATCTTAGAGGGCTGTGAACAGGTGGTGAAAACGTGTACCCATGCTAGTGGTCGTGGTCGGCGTAGTGGTGTTGAGGTTAATCGGGTTTGATATAACCTCGTCGATGCCGTGATGTCGAAGCTATTGATATCAGTTATGTCGGTTACAGAGATTGCCAACGAGTGCCAACGACGCTGTCAGTGACGGTGCTGGGGCCAGTACTTGTAACTGTGCCGGTAACGGCGCTGCTGTCCGTGTTGAGCTGAACGGGGTTTTCGAGGTGATCCATAGAGATTGAGGTGGGGTACGGTGAGGTTATAGCGCTGGCTAGGATAGATCGCCGCACACAAGCTTGAGGGGACTCGGTCTGTTGTAGCTGGCGGTAAGCCGTCACAAGCACCACAAATACTGTCAACGTTAAATGGGACGTTGGTGTCACCCGGGCGCTGTTGATACCAGGGTAGTAATACCGGACCTGGTTGGTCTCACATTGTATCAAGATCAGGCCGTAGGCAACGTTTAGCTTGAAAGCTGTCCTTTGATCGTCGTAGATGGCACGCACGAAAAGAACCAGGACGCGCTCACTGTTTAGTCGGAAGTTGTAGCTGTCCTGGTCAAGACGCCCGCTATGAAAGTGTTGCCGTATGCTAGCCCAGTGCAGACGGCACATGGCATCTACGGCAACACCTTCAGGGAAGACGTTGGTGTAGATTGGTGCAGTGAGATAACTGGTTGGTTTGGTACGTCAAAGCCGTGGTGTGATTTTTTCAGCTTGTCCTCCTGTTGGTCGGGTGTAGGTGACCTCTGCGGTTGAAGATGGTCGTTTGGGGTAGTAATGACTCAGCCAACAATACATTACCACCCTCTTGAAGTATCGGAGCACGCCGTGAAGCAGGTCGTTCCCCATGAACAACGCGCCGGCGATGTGCCAGATTGGAATACCTCCTGAAAGTGCGCCAACAACTTCTGCAATTGAAATGCAATCGCCTGGCTTCTTGGCTACCTCCTTTTTCTAAAGAAGGCTGGTGGTGGTGGTGGTGGTGGTGGTGGTGAAGATGGTGGTGGTGGTGGGGAGGATGCTGCTCTATTTGATGCCGAATCAAACTTCCGCATTTGGACATGGTAAGCTCTCTTTCGATCAGGTGTATAAATAACATGAACACACACCTCGCTGTCCAGCAGTCTTTCATATCAGTTGATCACGGAACGAGCGTCATGGACTATGGGGTCAGTCACGGTGACAGTCGGCTAGACTACCGCGGTAGTCGTCGGATAGGGGTATGGTCGACTTGGTAGGTATGGGGCCTGGTGTTAGATGGTCATTGTAAATTTGGAACGCTTCTTTCGAAAGAATGGGTAGGTTGGTGTTCTCTTCAAAGTCAAAGTATATACCATACCGCTTCTCCGTCAATGAGGTACTTAGGCGACGCTCGACCATCATCAGTCACAATCTCCGTTAAGCTGTAATAACAAAGCCAATGCCAACGACCACACAGCGCACAAAGCATCACGGCAAAATACCCACATCGTCACAGAACGTCACATGACCCCGCAGAACGGTGTCTAGACCGTGTCATGGCGAAAAACGCAAAACGCTCCAGGACGTCGAAGAACGCCATATATGTGCGAAGGCGGAGGATCGACGGGCGGGTGTGCGAGTGGGAAGACCATCCCCACCACCCCTGCCGGAGGCGATGCGGCCGTAACAGCGACGAGGACTCTGGCCCGAGAGGGACAGACTGTCACATGCTGCGTCGACCATGGTGGTCAGGGTGATCTAACGGAGATCACTTCTAGTTCGTAACAACGTCAGACTACACAAACTGAGCCCGCTCAGCGGTGCTCTGAATTCTATGCATGTGTGACTGTGTGAAGGTGTGGCCGTCATGGTTTTGAGGTTTTGAGTCCGCCACGTGCACAACGCATTCCGATTTATTTAAATTAAACAAATTGAAAGAAAATAATAGAGAAGCCTGGATATGTACGTTGAATGAACTGATCTGTCAAATGACCTAGATTTCCCCCACAATGACGTGAATAGCATCACAGAAAGACACCCACACCACCCCATGCAGCCCTTGGGTGAACCCTCCCTGTTTTAATCGTGCGCTGTGACTCATCCGCTTCCCACGACATGATCATTAACTTTATGATGTAATAGCAAATGCCAGCCCAAATTCCCTGATGTCCATAGTACAACTTCGTCTGTAGCCTACTTGCATGTTTAAGGGGGATAACTGTTCGTATTAAAACGTTACACATCGATCCCTTTAAAATCACACAACGTCAAAGCCCGTCTTCGCTTTTCGCAAAAAAACACACCTCTCCCAACAGTCAAACAAACCCAGGTCCCGACCAGCCCCCGAATTCTAACACAACGAAGCACAACTCAGATTTGTTTTCGAGTCAAAGCCCTGACCGTGTCACGTGATCTAGTTCTAAAATTTAACGAGAGCACGACAACAGCAGTCACCCTGCTGATCCACTAATTGATAAGTTATAACCCTTTTTATGATGTAATAGCAAATGCTAGCTCAAATGCCCGGCTGCCCACAGCATTTGCAAGGGAGATATACCTCGATTGATGTCTTTGTTGTGACATTCCCTTTAGGACGCTAGGAAACACTTTTACACGACATATTAACGTAGAGGCACATTTTTGCAACGTCAAAAGCATTGCATAACATGGCTTGACATACATCTAGGTCATTGACACTGTGCATACCCCGCTATTGTCAGCAATATAATTAATTAAATCCATTCTTTTTTAAACTTCCGACTCAAGACATCTATTCCTCGTACTAGTGTATGAGACCTTTCTCCCCTTTCTCTAGGTAAGTCCCAGAACCACAACCATAGCGTACCACCGTCATTAACACATGGCGCTGCTCTCTCCACACCTTTATACTAAATAACGTACAGCCCTTATTTATCATGTACAAACGTGCTTACCAGAATCATGTACTCTGGGGACCCCGCACGACGCCATGTGAAAATCTGGAAACCAATCCGACCCCCTGGGACTTTGATAGAGAGCTTCTAAAGCCCGGCGCACACGTAAGTCAACAGCTCAGCCATTCGTCACGAGTAACAGAAATCTCACAGTGTGCGGGTAAATTTTGCTGCGCCGTATGGCTCGCGAGACAGTGCGTCAGAAATCTATCCTGTTTGATATTTTTTGGCACGAATGACGATTGACTCAGCGTGTGCGCTCGACGTGAGTCGATAGCTCAGCCACGATTTCTCAACGGCCAATAGAATGCGTATAAGCTGTCATGTGATATTTGTCCCGCCATTTTGCAGTGTTAGCAGTCACGTGAAAAGTCACATGACCTGTTCAGTTCGGTGTACCAGAGAGGGTAGATGAGCAAAAGGCGCACAGTGTGCGGTGAAACTATACAGCTGAGCCAACCGGCACGCGTGACGAATGGCTGAGCTGTTTGCTCTCGTCTGCGCCGGGCTTTATGTATCGCCGCTGATAAAACAGGGGAGATAATCCGTGGATGACCACTCCAATAAGGCCATGGCATTGGGACGTTTCAGACTGCAGGCGTTTATGTGATGTTCTCCCCTTCCGCGGAAGATCAAAACAATCGACGCCTGCAGTGGATCGAGTTTTCGGTAATTCGGCGTCAAAATCACGACAGAGGTCATGGCGCGGCTACTTAAACCTGGGATTAGTATAGAGGGATAAGAAACATCGCTTTCCTTTGAAACAGCGATCCGTGAATGTGTTATTCGGCTAGCATGTTCCTGATGTGCTGTTCTACAAAGAATAGCCTTAAAAGCAAACAATTTTATGCATAACCTGCTAGGGGTAACACATTCACGGATCGCTGATTCGAAAGGAAGCGATGTTTTTATCCAGTCAATTTTGAATGAAGTCGCTTAAATCTGATTACAAAACCGTATAATCTTATTGCCCGTTAAAGAATTGTATCCGAATTTGAGCAGTGTTAATATTTGTTTGTTTGTTTGGTTGTGGTTTAACGTCATACTGCAGGGTAGTTTGCTTATATGACGACGGATAGTCCACTTCACACTGTTTCTTGCCTTATTATGGTGGAAAACCGAAAGGAAACCTCGTGCGACTCATTCATATATCTGAGGGTCGACAGACGGACTCGATCCGATGAACTGTAAATTTGATTGTAAAATATTAAGTACCATTAAAAGTTATCATTAGTAACATACAGTGATAATCAATAAAACAAGCGGAAAGGAGCCAATGGTATATCGCCAGTCGATTGATATGGATTGGTATTTTTTTGTTATTCGATGCTTAACTAACGCTTAAGGCTAGCCACACTAACTCGACAATAAACTTACGTGAAAATTAACGTGCAAAGTAAAGAAAGTGTGGTTAGAATGTTAACAACAGAAGAATAGAACCAACGAAAAAAGACAAATTAAACGTTTATATTGGAAGCTTGTTTGAATGCGCACACTTAGGGAGCAATTCGTATGTTGGTGGCGTTATTGACGCGCCAGCACAACATAAGTGGAACCACCCGTCGCGTCCCTTGGAACAATAAACGACAAGATACAAAACATGCACACGTTTCCAACAAGAGTGCAAAATGTTAAAATTTACAGGTAGACGCATCTTCTCTAGCCAAGGGTTTTATATCTGATCTACTCTGCATTACAACCCTTGGCGGATAATTCATGTATAATGGGACACGGCTTCCTGGCGATTGATTGGATGCGTTGGAACTTCTACACATCCAATCAGATGTTGTGCTTTTAGAAGACTCGGCTATTGAAATTAGCGGCGGCTGTCGATAACGAAAATTGCAGGGCGTGTCGTGATGTATTGTCGAAAAAGGGAAGACTGTTAATTTTTTCGGACTTGTTTGGGGTATTCAACCAGCTCAGTGAAATTATTGGATATGTACCTACCGTTAGTCTACAGACACCAAATCACGTATGCCAACACTGCTATACAAAGTTAAACAAAGTTTATCCGCCAGATGGCGTAGCTGAAACACTTGTTGTACATGAATTATCTGCCAAAGGTTGTAATGCAGGGTAGATCGGATATAAAACCCTTGGTGAGAGAAGATGAGGTAGACGCTAGCCACTGTCGATCAAATGTGTAAACGAGTGCTATTGAATGGGTGTATTGGGATTGTCTAAGAGTTAACAGATTAAAGGATGCCATATGTGAACCAAAAAAATAACGAAGGCCTTAGTTTTTAAAAAAGTGACACAGAATCAACAACTGTCTATAAAGGCCACATTTTCACAGAATGCGTAACAGGCTGATGGTGGAGCACCTCGTCTACAAAATACACCGGGTAAACAGGTCGAAGGTAATTCCTTCGTTTTAGCCCTACTTAACCCAAGTCTGCCACTATCGCCAGCCTCTCAAAATATATATCTCTTTTTTTTTTAACTTGGACTTTTTTTGGATACCATAGACACAATAAGCGAACTCCTGCTTTCTTTCCTGACGTTTAAATATTATAAATAACGTTTTATTTGAATTTCTCAATAGAGTTGACATGTTTAAGTTATCCCCCTTTGCATAAACAAAATTGAAAACCGCCAGCAAAAAAATATTGCAGGTAGGTAAAATACAAGTCATTGTGTTTAGTGTATCTAAAAAAATCTGAAAAAAAAAAAGCCGGCAATAACGGCTGATCAAATTCGAACCTCTGATACGGGTTGAGGTAGGTCCAAGACGAAGGAATTAGCCTTTTATAATGTGCTGGTCTGGGGCCACTTTCACAACATGTCACACGACAATAAAATGTTGTACGCTACTTTTACGCCTAAAGTTTGCTTACTGAGACGAAATCTTATTGTTCGATAGAATTTTTGTCGTAAAAATTTTGTGAAAGTAGTCCATACAGCACCCGACTACCGGAAGCTATCTCCCACCCACCTACGATTTAATTGTTAATTGATCGGTGTTTTACGCCATGCATAAGGGTATATTCGCTTATATGACGGCGGAGTATTGTACCAATAATTGACACTAGTACAACCAAGATGTGAAGTATTTCAATAATGCTGTAAAGTTAATTTTCCTCCAGTGCTAAGTAAAGACAGCATTGGCAGTCCTCAAACAAACTTCCCTTAGCCAGAGGGCATAAAAGTATTACATATACGTGGTTTGCATTGACCTTCAGCACAGAGAGTAGGGTAGGTAACTAAGACAAACTACCTGGATAATCCACAAGAAACCAACAGATCAATTTATTAATGGTACAATGAATTTATTCAATAAAAGGATTGACATGGAATGACTGACTATAGTGGGACTATCATTAGAGAAGCTTTTGACTTCATGAAATCCATACATGCTGCACATTATTTAAGATTTTAATAACATTTTATACAAGAATCCTCATAAATATAACTCTGCAACAAATATGATATCTCATATGTAATACAACATCAGTTTTTATATTGTTTGTTTGTTTGTTTGTTTGATTGGGGTTTAATGTTGTACTCAAGGTTATTTCACTAATATGACGACAGATTGTCCACTTCACGCTGTTCCTTGCCCTATTAGGGTGGAAAACCGAGAGGAAACCTCATAAAAACCACCCCCGTGATTGCCGGAGCCACATCTTGTGACTCCCTCATACACCTGAGGATCATCAGAAGGACTCATTCTCGTGAACGGTACATCGTAGTAGGCGTCAGAAAGCGCACTCTCTAACTACCACACCACGATCAGACATGTGAAATGCCTGCTATTGATTTTAAACCAGTTTAAACATTTATATTCCATCCACCAAATTCAGTCTTATTTAAGCGTTCAATGTTAAAATCCCTATACATGTATATACAAAGGAAATCAGTATAAATTATCCTTTGGTAGTTTTTTTGACTGACAGTAACAGTGTTATCATTGTAGTGATAAGTGGCACTTTTACTGATAAGGCTGGGTGTGGGTGTGGCTGTGGCGAAACATCTGTTCTATAGGTTTTCAGTACATAAATTGCTGGGATTAAACAGGTAATGACATCCTAATTGTCGTTTTTTAGAAGGTGTGTAGAATGTAATGGCTAGTCTGAAGCTTCTACAGCACTATCTGTGTGGTATTATACTCGTATACCAGCTTCAGGTAGGACATACAATTCCATACAGGTCTACATCTCTCAAAAAGCTCTTTAGCCTAAAGTATCTATCAACAAAAATCACAAAAAGGGTCACTGATCTTAAAATAAAAGATTATTTTTAAACAGCCCTATCAATCAATTGAAGGGCTGATTGATAGATTCATGTTAATTGACACTAGCACAACCATAATAGCAATGCTACTCTGTTGGAAAGTCAATCTTCCTCCAATGCGAATTACAGACAGTATTGCTCCTCCTCAAACAAACTGTCCTTAGTCAGAGGCCCCCAGAGTCTCAATTTAAAGGCGCATATTTAAATGTTCTTCATTTAATGTCTCTTTCATAATGAGATGGTTCGCAGGCTTCATGTATGGTGGCACGAATATTAAAATGGCGATAAAAGTTAATAAGTTTGCCAGTCATTCTGTCCATCTATGGACACACTGCTGATTGGTACAAACATAGTACAGCCTCATCCCTTCCTGTAAAATAAAAAACAGAGATCTGTCAATATATCATAACTTAAGTTTTATTAAAGAAACTATTGATCTGACAATATATCATAACTTAAGTTTTATTAAAGAAACTATTGAGCGTCATGATATAGCATTTAATTAAACAGATTGTTTGATTGATTATTCTGATAAAAGCTGGTTGGTAATTAACCTCATGCTTGAGGGTTATTTCACTTATATGACAATGGTGTACATAACGTAGTCATAATAACACAACCATCAAATCATTCATGTGAAGTGTTTTACTGTGTTATGAAATCAATGGGAAATCCTGCAACCATACAACTGAATACAATATTTTATTGGATTGATCTGTGGTGTTTTATGCCATTCTTAAGGGTTTTTCTCTTAGATGATAGCGGTATATTCAAACAAAATCTAAACTAGCACAATCAAGATGTGAAGCATTTACATTATTTTGTTAAGTTCATTTTCCTTCAGAACCAAGTAAAGACAGTATTGCTACTCTTCACACAAACTACCCTCAGCCAGAGGACCTGTAATTGGACTAGCACAACCATAATAGCAAGGCTAAAAAACTTACTACAGTTAATAGCCCAAACTGGATTGCTTAAAAAATTTTGTTTTTTGTAAAGTTTATTTCCTCCAGTGCTATAATTGTTTGTTTGATTGGGGTTTAACATTGTACTCAAGGGTATTTCACTTATATGATGACAGATTTTCCACTTCACACTGTTCCTTGCCATATTATGGTGGAAAACTGTGAGGAAACCTCGTAAAAAGCACCCCCGCGATTGCCGGAGCCACATCTTGTGACTTACTCATATGTGACCCGTTATAGCCAAATGAGTCGGAAGTCGCAAACCTATAAATGACGCTCCAGGCGATACAAGCTTAAAATGTGTGAAATGTTCAGTTTTTGTTTTTTACCATATATCCTTTCTTTATAATGTTTTCTAAACAAATAATTCGCTTTGTTATATTATTGGTTGAATTGAAAACAATTCGAAAATTGTCTTCAATCTTTAACATAGATTTTCACTTCTTTTTATAGTTACCGCAGCCTCTAATTTGGTTATTTCAAAAATTTGTAAGAATTGCATTTGTTATCCGATTTTTGAACTTTTGGAACCTTTGGAAAGACAAAAGAATGTAGATTATCACTATATAGATAATGACAAATGTGAGATTTCCCCCAAGTGACTCATTTGGCTATAACGGGTCACATATGGAGGGCTTATCACCAGACCTGTCCATGTCCATTTTTGGCAGGGTATTTTAACCCTCTCACAGGTCGAATGAGCCAAAACCCCAGTATTAACTTTGATAAAGTTTTAAGAAAAAAATTTAAAAGATGACTTTAATACTTAATAAAACGATTTTATAGCAAAGATAAAACTTTTTGATTTTTTTTTTTCAAAATGTAATTTTTGAACATAGGTGGGTATGGCTTTAAAGCAAAAAATCACTTATTTAAAAAAAATAAATTATTACATATTTTCAGAAACAAACATCTGTATTGCACTTGCATTCGAGTAAGTATAGCTGTTAATTGAACAGACAGGACTGACGTCATTGTTCTCATATATCTGATAGGCTCACCTGGATGTAGTAAAGATATGTCATAATCAGACGGGTGGATGCTGATGTTTCCGATCTGCTGTTTATCTGCTTCGTCCAGTTGTTCCAATGCCGAACCAAAAAGTGTGTGTTTTGGACGAGCCTTGCTCCGCTTTGTCTGATAAGCTTGCTTGTGGTAACCTGCAGCTGGCTGTTGCACTTCGGCTGCCATCATGTAATCTCCAATGTTAGATACGGTTTAGGATGCTTTTTGTACTTTTTTAAATTTTATTGTATTCTTGGTGTTATTTTCCTAAAAGTTCCATAGCAACAGCCTAAACGGTCCACCTTGAAAAGATAATTGAAAGACAACCATATAATATATATTTTATAATGCTAACGAAAAGAAACAGTGTGTATTCTTCGGATCTTCCACGGCGGGTCGAACTCGTGCCCATTGGCAGACATGGCAACACTCTACCCTCTGAGTAACAGAGCCTCAAATTTATTGTTTCACATCTTTATATACCACAGCAGTTTAATGAAAAATACCTTTTTTCAGTTAATCAGTTAATCTTAATTGTACTTTTAATTGTACATGTATTTGCATTTTGTAACCATCATGCAAGTACCATCTAGTTTTTCAATGAAGACTGTACGTACATGTGAGGTATGGGGCTAAGACGGCTTCCGGTTTTAATCAAATGGCTTATTTGTTGTGAACAATTTCTAAACACTGCTTCAGAATCAGCCGAAATATAATGAGCAAAAAGGTCATGTGGGACACATGACGTCATACTTGATTCCCTGTCTTAATATTATACATGTACATGTAGGCCTATACATGTATGGAAATGGCTGGCTTGTTACTATATTAGGGGCCTAGGCCTATAAGCTTATTAATATAATTTAACTGACTCCAGCTGAAACTATTTCTACCGAACAGGTAGTAATAATAAACATTTTAAATTTAGTATAAATTATTTCTTTTGAGAAGAAACTATTTAAACTCGAATTGAAATAATTTCCATTAAGGTAGCAATATTTTAACTCAAATGTGTATGTATGTATAGGCCTAAGCTTACTTAATTAGAAATATTTTAACTTTAACTCAATTCCACTTCGGCAGTAATTTTTTTTTTTTAATTGTTCCTGACAAATGAATAGTTGTAAATGCCAAAGTAGGAATGGGACTGTTTATTTGTTCACATCTGCTTTTGTAATTAATTTTTCAATTTTTTTTATAAATTAGTCGAACTGATCAAGTTTTATTACAACTACGGTACGTTACGCGATCGTACGGTATCAACAACAAATCGCCTACGAAGTTTGGCCACGTAAGTGTGACTTTATCTTATCGGCGATGATATAAATTTAGCTTACTCACAAGTGAAGCAGTGGACTTATTCCCATGCTGCAGATAACAGCATGCTTTATCCACTCAGCTCATCCAACACGCCAACTCGGTTGCTATGTCAATCAAAGGTGTCACGCGATGAACGGTGACGCGGTGATCGATGTGTACACGCTTATCTGTGACGTTCTTAACAAGCAGTTTCAGCACGTTGTTTTCGTAAGTTTTCTTTGTAATATATTTTTCAAGTTCGTGTTGGTTTAAATATGTGGCATGGCTATTGCGTAACACACCGTTGAAGTTTATATAACTCTATCCTAAGATCCATTTCAAACAGTGGTGATAGGTCTACTGCAATGAAATAAGCAGTCAATATCACTGCGTACTTGTCAGGTAGGCCTAGGCCTATGGCTATTAGTCCGAGGGGCTCAGACGGTAGTTTTTGAGTTATTCTCTGATGGGTTGTTTTCGCCGTTAGGCATTATCAAAAACAAAACGTCAGGGTCATTCGGACTATATGGCTATAGGCCGGTCTAGCTGAGAAAATCAGCTCTATCGAGTTATTTATCATATTGCCATTAGGCCTAGGCCTACCCGTGTATGTTTGCAAGAGGAATGTCCGAATTTTTTAAATGAGCAAACATATAAGCCCCCAATGTTCTACATGTAGGTCTTATAAGCTATATCTACTTGTAGTCAGTCACACCAGTCCTCTGTTAAGGTTAGCCCACAGGCACACGACGCAATGTTATGTTTGGTCGGTGTTTGAAGAGTATAGAGCACTATCTATACACTTCAATAAGCGACCAAACATAACATTGCGTCGTGTGCCTGTGGTTACCCCTAACACAACTCGAGATTAAGGTTTGTTAAGAAACTTGTCTGGGAGTAATCAGTTTATCTAGAACATGGGATGGTTCATCAATTTTAATCAATCTACATCTCCTTGACAGTGGGATTGTTTTTTAGGAATATATTTTCTTGCAGTTTCAAGGCTAACTAAACAAAAACTGTTGAACTGACAAACAAATTATGACTTGAAAGCATTATACTTAACACACAACTCACAAGATTCTTGTTGAAATTCCATGCTTTCAGAGATCCTTTATTTTAAACTGCCTAGGAAATAACGTTCCATTGAAGGGACAGTTCTGTGAACGTTTCCCACTGTTGCTAGTATCCAAGTAGCTGGATTAGGTTCAGTTCTCATTAAGCTTACAAACACCATAAGGTATCTGTGTATGGTCACCAATATTCCATATAGCCTTGATATTAAAGCCTGATGCGAACCATTGATTGTCTGCTAGTTTTAAATGAGTAATGTGGTGTATATACTACAGGATATTAACATACAGGAAAACAAGAAAATGAGTAAAGTCAATATTTATATTCATACTTGACCTGTTTTTGGTTGCTCGTTGTAACAAGTGTGATATTCAACTGGCAAAAATATGTACCAAAGTCCTAAGATGACCATGTCAAGTTACAGTGTATCTAATTTAAAAAAAAAACATTATCAAGCATCAGGCCTTCTGATTTGAGGTGTCACCGTGTGCTGTCTGATGGTTTTACACAGATCAAGACGCCTGCATATTTGGAGAGTACCGGTATATAAACATGTATTTCCTTAAGATGTAGATCTATATTTAAATTAATATTTAGAGCACATTAATGAAAGCTATATCTTTTACTTATTCAGGTTATGGCTGGTAGATTTTTGCTTCGTACTTTGCCCAAGTTGAGTGCCACAGGTACCTCACTATGTCGCCCAACTGTAGGACGAGCTTTACATGCCAGCTCTGCATTAAAATACCCAGTAACTTCAAGACAAGTTTGCTTCTCTAAACCCTTTAGTTCAGCTGCCGAGAAATTTGAGTGTATTAACATACAGGATTCTACAGATTTTCAAAAACAGGTTTTGGATAATGCAACACCTGTTGTTGTTGACTTCCACGCCACGTAAGTAAAATTTAAAGTGAGTTTAGTATGGCATAGATGGAACCCAGTTGGTGACTGATGCAAAAAGATATGTTAGATGTGTTTCAGGTGGTGTGGACAATGTAAACTGTTAGAGCCTCATATGTTACATGATGTGATTATGTGTTTCAACTTTTA
Source organism: Mopalia kennerleyi (assembly GCA_034783855.1). Lineage (NCBI taxonomy): Eukaryota > Metazoa > Mollusca > Polyplacophora > Chitonida > Mopaliidae > Mopalia > Mopalia kennerleyi. The sequence goes on along the minus strand of JAVFBX010031525.1, from coordinate 3,010 downwards.
AGTGGTGTGGGCCATGTAAACTGTTAGGGCCTTGTCTTGAATCCAATATGCTACATGTGTATATGTATCTCAAGTGGTGTGGGCCATGTAAACTGTTAGGGCCTCATATGTCGCATGATGTGATTGTGTGTTTCAAGTGGTGTGGGCTATGTAAACTGTTAGGGCCTTGTCTGGAATCAAATATGTTGCTTGTTTATATGTGTTTCAGGTGGTGTGGGCCATGTAAACTGTTAGGGCCTCATCTTTAATCCAATATCTTACATGTGTATATGTGTTGCAGGTGGTGTGGACCATGTAAACTATTAGGGCCTCGTCTTGAATCAATTATTGGAGCTAAAAGTGGAAAAGTTATCCTGGCTAAAGTGGATGTGGATGATAACCCAGAGTTAGCCATGAAATATGGAGTAAGCAGTATTTGTGTCAAATTTGTAATCTACTACATGTATATGAGGATTACTAGAAGAGATTGATTCTGATATCGAGTGGAACTTACTCTTAGTTTGATGAAGCCAAGTTGTTTTTTCTTTCAGAGTATTAGAAACATAAATTCATGGAAATAAAACGCTTGCTTGTGCTGCTGTTTATTACATTTAAAACACAGTCTTGGAAATGTAGGAAAATTAGTTTGTGTCAATTTAAAATTATTAATATTTGCAAACGTCGTGCTTTCCTCTGCTGCAGCAACCTAAATCCTTTTTTTTTTTTTTCTTTACATTTATAAAAAAAGACTCTGAAGTTATTCATTCATAATCTATTTTCTAGGATCTGTCAGGCAAACCTAATTTTGATGTATTTTCTTTCCAGGTGAGATCTGTCCCCACTGTCCTGGGTGTGAAGAAAGGAGAGGTTGCTGATCAGTTTATTGGCTGTCAGGAAGATGACCAGATAGACTCATTTGTAGAGAAATTATTGATAAATTAAAGAAACTGAGAGATACCCAGAGCTGTGTGTTTCGATGATCTGTGCATACAAAGAATTAGTAACATGGGTTTTATTAGACTAAACCATTTTGTTCCAGAAAAATGTGGCAGGTGGTTGGGGGGGAGCTTTCAGTTGCTGTCGGAGCTAAGAGCGCCAGAAAGTCAATCTGTTTGTGTCCCCAATCCCTAATATCATTTCTTGGGATTGTTCAGTTTGTTTCCAGTGCCTTTGAGTGTGGTTTCCTTCACCCACAGGACTTGCACACCACTAGATGAGTGAGGTAACCATAAGTATGGCTTTACACTCCAATTAATAGAACAAATAATCCAGAATCTTGGTAAAAATGCCAGTCTGCTATTTGCATATAAAGTAGGGAGGCAAGCAAAATCATCTTTCCCTACATTGACTATATATTTACCTGCTATACTACTTTAGATTCGATCTGAATGTTAATGTTTGATCCTTAAATAGATCATTTAAGTGCTTATCTAAAATCAAAGACCTTTCGCAGCAGGGCCACATGTGGCAATTTTAATGTCCGTGTTCAATGCTAGACTTTTCTATTGGGATGCATTTAATTCAGTTAAGATTGTGGTGATACAGACCTGGGCTACATCACAATTCAGTTTTAAAGCTTATCACTGAGATTTTTATCCAAGATGAGATTTCTGTGATATTACATGTAGTGTATGAGTAAACATCAAACAATACACATTATTGAAGAGCTGTCATGTGTCTATTTCTATAACCATACACATGTAAAAGAGCGAGTCTCCAAGGTATTGACACAAGTAGTAATTAATAATTATTGAGAAGTTTCCACATCTGTTGATAAATTTATATTACTCTAGTCACCTCTAGTCTTTATACAGAGGACTGATTTGCTTGATTGTCAAAATTAATAGATGCAAATAACCTTGTTGCCAAATGATACATAGAGGACAGAGGATTCATGTGAGGCAAATCACAGATCTATATTCAAGTACGTACTGCATAATATGGGATTGTGTTGTATTTTCTACTCAAATAGTTAGGAGATCCTGTGTTTCTGCAGATTTTAAATTAAGAAACCTGTATTAAGATATTACATGTTTGTACTATGATGAATTGTAAAAATGTAAATAAATTTTTATGTAACCTCACAATGTGTAAGTCTGTGCTTTGATTGGCAGCATTATGTATTGCGCATTTTCTTTCTTTTTTTAGATATACATGTAGTTTTTCTCTATAAACAGGGGATAGTACAAACAGTACAGGCTGTCAATAGTTAATGGAATTTGTGCTGAATCCCATTAATTGTAAGTTTGATGTGGACATTTAACTAGGTCTGCAAATCATAATGTTGAGTGGTGTAGTTCTTTTCGTTTCAGGAGAAATCATTTTACCATAAACCTAGATTTTAACAAAGGGAAATAACTCCAGAAAGTATGATTTTTTATCAATAGTTTCTTGGGCCAAAAGGAAACCTTTTTAGTGTAACACTTTTAATATGGAGTTTACTCTCTTCAAGTCATTTTATCATAAAAATGGATTTGAAAAAAAAGGGTGAATAACTGTAGAAATTACACGCCAGATACTTTTTTATTTTGATATGATGGAAGTACTACCAGATGATGAAAATACCTTTGTTTAGTCCTTTAAAAAGAATAGGCTGGTGTACAGCAATATATGCATATGAAAATTAGGAAAAGGAGAAGACTCTGGAAATTGCAATTTGACAATACTTTTTTAAGGGCAGCTAAGGTATATATGCAGTCCAATATTTGTATGTCACTTTGTGATTATTAAAACATGCACTAAAGGGCAATTACTCTTCTTATTACGATTTCAAGGTCTTCCCAAATGGTTGATACCTAGAAAACTAAATAATTCAGTGTCCACTGGACGATTTTCAATTTATTTCATAAAAAAAAATCTGCGAACTTTTGGAGAAATTGGGATTCAAGCATGTAACATTTATTAGCACATACAGCTCAGCGGTAGCCAGTGACGTCACAAGGGGAAAAAACACATGACTAGTATTTATGGAAACGTCGCCGCCATTTTATTATTCTCCAGATTTTTTCCCCAACTGTTCAGTCTTAGCAAC
>JAVFBX010031414.1:0-17866 GCA_034783855.1 Mopalia kennerleyi | reverse complement strand
TGACATATTTAAATTTTTTAACAATTATGTATGTCCTATTCAGTTCATTTCATTTGTCTTTTTGATGTTACAGCCAATTGTTCTGCTGATTGTAATTATCTTTAAATTAGTATATACAAATAAAATAATTAGACCATATTCACGCCACAGCGTAGCTGAAATACCGCTGAATGTGGCGTAAAACACAAATCAATCAATGATATGTGCACTTTATTGATCAGTTCCACGTTATAATGAACCTTTTTACTCGAAAGATGTAGCTTTTCATAAACCGGTGGAAACTATTTTCTTTTCATTTATTCCAAATATATATTAATTTTATAAAATCTATTTTAAAGATTTCATTCATCATTTCAGTCTTGGGAATCACTTTACATACGAACAATGCAGAACAGTATTGTATAAATTATTATTGTCTGAAATTTACAGCAGGAAAATGTGTTTAAAAAGGTATTTTTAAAAAGTCTCCATAGAGCTGGTATTCGTTAACGCCACGAATGTCAACCAAGTTATTGTTTACATTAAATACATTGGCTGAATCCAAAAAAACGACCATTCATTTTAGAAAACTTATTTTTCCTAAAAAAAACCCAACAACAACAGAATTACAATAATTAAATTGTATCTTCTTATAAATATCTCCAAAAAACGATCAAAGAAGAGATGAAGATAATTCCTGTAAGTACAAAGTTCCAAAAGTAAGGTACTGCAATTATATAAAGCAAATAAAATAGCCTTTAGGTTGGTAGGCCCCTTCGAGGTCAAAATTTTTTTGTTAATACGAAAATTCACATTATTAGCCTGCATTAAGTGAAACAATTATACCAAAATTCGAATTAGAAGTCCTTTAATTTTAAGTTTGAAAATTGTGATTCAGTTCATTCAGTGTTTAATATGTCATCATCAAGCATGTCGAATTTTAGGGTTGTAACTCAAACAGGTTTCGAGAAAACTGCGTTGAAAAATTGCCTATCGACAAAAAATGAAGTGCTAGAATTCGGGCGGAAACCATCCGGCTGTACACCGACAATGCACTGAATCACAATTTTCAAACTTAAAATTAAAGGACTTCTGATTGGAATTTTTGTATAATTGTTTCACTAAATACAGGCTAATAATGTGAATTTTCGTATTAACAAATAAAAAAAACACAGAAAAATTTTGACCTCGAAGGGGCCGACCTACCTTAAGAGATTTATCACAGCTTGAATGGAATTCCACAAACATTTGACACGGTCAGCTCTTGTATTGTATTTATTTATTTCAGAATCCAATAAGCACAAAGGCCCACTTAGAGGTCTGATAACAAAATACATTTAATAACAGTTACAGTATAGATTAAAAAATTAAGAAAATGTAATTAGCTACTATTTGCAATTTCATTAGGAGTTGGTTTGATAGAAAAGCTGGTATATTTTCCGATATATACATATTATAAACAAATTGTGGGAAAAAAAGATTGAATTACTTCGAAGAATTGAGCATGAAAGTAGTAAACCTCTCGTAAAATAGATCAGAAAGACATTTTACCTGTTTTCTCTGCTTTCATATTTCACTTTACCGTACCTGGAAAAATGTCTAGTCCTCGGCTGTTGTTATACCTACAAAATAGCTTCTTTGCACATTTCATCTCAACACATAAATCTAAAGAGAAAATTCGTTCAGATTTTAATATCATTTTTCGTTTTTCAGATACAGTGATAAGAATTAGAAAGTTTACTATTGTTACTCATTTTTTTTAGCTCGCCTGTACGAAGTTAGGCCAGCTTATGTCATATTTCTGTATGGCGTCGGCGTAGCCATGTAAATGCTTCTATAATTAAATATACCGAGGGAATTTGTCTGAAATTTTACACACAGTTTGCCTAACCGGAAATGAAGACATTATTAAAATTATATGGCATTCTATGAATATTAATTATGCTAGTTATGTGATATTGTTTTTGAGGAAATGGTGTACAATTTGCGTAAAGCTCTATATAACCCAATTGAATAGTCCAATTTTCTCAAATATTGGGTAAATGTTCCACAACATTAGAGGGGAGGAATAGTGTCTGTTCAGCTGCAGACCTCATTCTTGTCGACTCTGCCTGATGCTTGATGACATTCAAGAACGCTTCTCTTCAAATCTACAATAATTCTCTCCACAGTACAAAGCAGCCGTTTGAATGTGATATATATGATAAAGGATTTAAGACAAAGGGCAGTAAATTGCTTCACACTGACAATAAAGCCTTCGTCTGTAGTTTGTGTGACAAAACGTTTAAATAAGAAATATATTTGATGATACATATGATTTATCATGTAGAAGAGAGACCCTTTAGGTGTGGTGTCTGCGATAAAGGATTTAAAGTCAACGAACATCTCCAAAAAACATTTAACTCACACTCATGCAACGGAGCTGCTGTACCAATGTAAACTTCGTCACAAAGGCCCTGCAAATCTACAAAGTCGCATGGTCACTCATGTTTCTGAACGACCACATGTATGAACAGTATGTCAGAGAGGGTTTAGCATTGCCCGATATTTGACCTTACATATGGTCAGCCATTCCATCGATTATCCACACCAATGTACAACATGTGACACACTATTTAAGCATAAACCAGAATTAATTACCCACAAATTAGTTCGCACGGACGAACGACCTTTTAGATGAAAATATTGTGGAGAAACATTTATACGCATGAACCGGTGAGTAGTAAAGTTTGTGGTGAAAAATTTAGACGAAAATTTGGTCTGAAACAATACATGCGTATTCATGTGCATTAACTTTCTTTGTCGTTTTTTTGTCCAGATATATGTAGTGCATACTTTTTCTGTTTTATTTTCTTACCATGATACTTTATTGATCAGTTTGGACAAATTTGTACTTAATTGTAGGGCAAAGTTGCTAGTCTTGGCTTCTTTTCCTCTGCAAATTAAGCCACAGCTACATAGAAGGGATTCGGATATGATATTAACGTGGTTTTAGGACATAAACTATTTTATTCCTTGTTATATCGTTAATCGTTCAAGTGTAAGCATGGGAGACATCGACAGATTTCCACATAAAGATTGTCGGGGAAACATTATATTTATACGTTTATTTAATAACCACCTCCAGTTATGGTGCTAGCAAATTTTCTTTGAATTTGAACCTCCATCGTTCCGTAATAGATCTGTACTATTATGTCACAAGATAAAATACATGGTGTATATTTTATAAGAGAATTTTTTTTAGTGTATTAGTGATCAGTATGTTAACATTTTGAAAAACATTCCTGGGAGAATTCGATATATTCAACAAGAAACTTATGGACGGAGCCTTTTTTAATTTCTGGGTGCAAAACTTTTCATAAAGCTTCTCCTAACACTGATCACCACGTAACTGTAAACGTAGAGGCTCTAACGCATCTAAAACTAGCCAATTTTGTGAAATCAAGTGACAATGAAACCTCTTTTCATAGCAAAAAGAAGTTTGTAGTATCTAACTGATGATTGGTGATTTGTTTGTTCGTTTAGAGGCACAGTTATGTATATTTGAAAGTCCATCATACACCATGAAGCCTTATTTAGAGGTGTCTTTATTGTCCACTTTTAAAACATGTTGTTTAAACTAAGCATTGAATACATATTTTTTATTATGGATTGTATTTTGTTAGAGGTTTTGCTAACACTTTTGTTTACCTTACCAACGTTGATATGGACTGATGGTTTTACTGTCTTTGTCCTGTCCTGTCTTTGTTTGATGCAAGTGGGGTCAAAAGTCGTTTATACAGCCCCTGAGCACTACATATAACGCACAAATCCTTACTTGGTGCCATTTGGTACCCTCTACATATATCGATTTATTACTTTCCTTAATAAGCCTTTTCTTATTATGTAATAGCAAACACACACTGAGGTGCCTTCTATATATACTACTAAGGCATTACTTTTTCTTACTGAAAGAAGAAGAATTTGTGAATTGAGTCATGCGTTAAGATAAAGCGCAAATTTGTTTTTTGTTAATCTCCAACTAATTATCATCGGATGCATTCCACAAGTTTTCCACAACAATAAAAGTGTACAATGCAAGCAAGTGATTTACAATGCACAATCACCTCCGGACGAAGATAAACTCGAGTGATACAGATTTATCTCTAAAATTTAAAAATTATAGGACTCATATCCATCGTGCGTGACTCCATCGGATTTCAGTTCCACTTGATCTGCGCATGCGCGCATCATTCCAAGCCTGGTTGTCAAACACAGTGCTGTACTCCCGCTGCTAATGGAGGATGCACTTCTCTATATGACGACAGTTTGTTTATTTCTTACTCTACTGGCTTAATTAATGTGATCGTAAAACAGCGTCAAACGCGTAAGAAACGTTCTTTCGATTTTTTCCCTCAGAGTGTTTCCTTACTCAACTTTTAAGGAAATATTACATTTCGGGAATTAAAATCTATGAACAGTAACTATTTTGTGTATAAATCCAATTAAATTCTATTTTTGTATTCACTATGGTATACAATGTAAGGTCCGGAAATCTAATATCGTCAACAGAAAATATTTTCTGGAATATTAGAAACATGTATGTCAATGTTTTTACGCTTCATGTACAAATAATTAATTTAAGAATTAATTATCTGAATTCACAATCCGCGGTTTATCCCATTAATCTGTCATATAAGTTCCAGTGCGGGATTTGGGTACAAGCTATCAAGCTAGAGCGTATAGCCTCAACCGCCTTACAATAAGCATGGGGCCCCAAGAAGATTCCGGCCCGCGGCCGTGGCTTAGTGGTTATCGGGTGTGCTTACTAATCTTACTTCGATGTCCGCCTGTCGACCATCAGGTTTATAGTTGAGTCAGACGATGTGGCTCCGGCAATCTCCATTTTGAATGTAGTGATATTCGTTAAAAGGGCGTAAATTGTGCGGTCGAGTAGCCAGGCAACTTACAGTTGTATAAATACACCGGGACTATGCCGTGGTGTCAATCAGTTGTAGATCAATGCAATTCCCTTTTTTAAAGACACTAACAAATTTATTTATTCTTAAATCTGAAAATAGTTTCATTTCATGTTGGCTGACATGGCATATTTTTAAGCTGCTAGATTTGTTCATAACTGTGGATAAAAGTAGAGCCCCGCTTCGTGATTTCCTGGCAAGATAGTGATGGCGCGGTTTATCCAAAAATTCCCAGTCTGCCTTGAAAAGCTAGATGGTACTTGATGGTTACAAAGTGCTTCGTAAGTGTGAGGATATGAGTATGGAAATTATATTCTTGAATATACATCCGGTGGCTTATCCTTTTCAACATTCGCTCCATCACTATTCACAATGTGATTTTTCCAAAAGGCTCACATTGTATATGTTTAATGCAGAGAAATAGAATTCTGCTTTCCCATACAGTATATATGGGTTTCATTTTATATCTCATCAACTTTAGGTTGATCAAATACTTTTCTGTAAATTAATATAAAATACTACAACAGTTATGAATTTAGCTAGATGTGTACATTTTTATTGTTTTAAAATACTACCCAAATAAGTAAAAAAAACTTGAAAACAAGTGTCAAACGAAAAGAAGCGATATATAGTAGTAATTTGCTTAAGCGACAAAGTAGCAATTATTTCAAAACTAGCGGTGGGTCGTTGGAGGGAGCTTCATGTTGCTCTGGTGCTGTCAGAGCTAAAAGGGAACAGAAAGCCGATCTGTTTGTGGTGTCTGAAATGTGTCCTGTTATAGTCCTGTATTTGTCCTGTCCTGTCTTTGTTTGTTGCCAGTGGTGTCGAGGGTGGTTTCTTTCACCCATTGGGCTGGCACGTCATCATATAAGTTAAATACCCTTGAGCACGACGTTAAACCCCAATCAAACAAACTATGTGAAATGGTGATCTCCCCTGCTTTGTTGAATGTCAATGCACATCTCATTTGAATCAGTAGGAAAACAGAAATCATTTTGTAAGCAGAGGGAGTGACAATGATAAATCCTGTATGGTACCATTGAAATGTTCACAGCAGACATTGCAATGTGGGTGGTATAACCGGTTATTTTGCTTTCCTTCGCATTGTTAAGTTCACGGAAAACCAAATCCTAAATGTTACTACCCTGGTCACTGTGGATTCTTAGTGGTACACCAAATCCCATATATATACAGGATGTTTAGAAATCATTAATATACCTACAAGCACTCTCTACAATTTTAAATACTTGGTATAGGATATTATTATTATTACTGGCCATAATTGTAATTATTTATTATTATTCCACAACGTGTGACTCCCTCGTATACCTGATGGTCAAAAGACTCGATCCTGTGAACAGTACATTGAATTAGGTTTGTTTGTTTGATTGATTAGGGATTAACGTCATACTCAAGGCCGGTATTTCACTTCTATGACGATGGATTACCCACTTCACACTGTTCCTTGTCCTATTATGGTGGAAAACCAGGAGGAAACCTTGTAAAAAGCCCCGCCGCGATTGTCGGAGCCACATCTTGTGACTCCCTCATCATCGAACTAGGAGTAGTAACCGCACTTGCTACCACTAAGCCACAGCTGTGGGCCAGTATTGAAACAAGTTATAAATAAAGACGAGAGGAGATCTCACCACCAGACGAGGTGTAATGGTAACAGATCCGCTTGGTGTTGCCTCAGAGCTGTGAGAGCTCTGGGGGCAACGGAATTGTCTTGACAACCACTTACCACAAAGCTGGTAGTAAATGACAGGCAACACATAAAATGACAAACACTATTTTCTTTTTGTAGCAAAATCTGTTCTTTATTTTATTTTCCTCAGAATGGGAATGTGAGATGATGGCCCGAAAAACAGATTGACAAACTCGACGAAGATACATAGCACCAAATAGATGGAAAAAAAAAACGTAGGACTATTATTAAAGCATGGGACATACAATTTCATTTGGAAAAAACATAACATGTTAACACATTTATAATGTCTGGAGAAACCAAGAGAAAAAATTTGCAACAAAATTCTATTTTAATTACTTTAAAACACAATTTTCAAAAGCCATTTTGATTAAAGAAATACAATAAAGAAACAACTCTTGACTTGTAAATAGACATGACTAAATAGCAGCAATGCATTTCTGATAAGTCTGTGAAATGATACCTTTTAGTAATGTAGACATAGAATTCTAAACAGTTTTCCTGAAATGAGACAACATGTTATCAAAAGACCTGATTAGCATTGCAAGAAGAGACGGCAATAAGCACTGATATAAACCTAAACGGCGGCTTGAAAACCACAAGATTTCTATATAAGATATTGGAGACAAGGGATACATAACAAGGAAACAGCAGCATATAGTGGAGACAATTTAGACTTTACTGTTTAACACGCAATAATAACAGTTACAGTTCATCAAAAGTAGGACAAACACTTCAAATAAATGCTCATAAACTCACTCTTAAAGATGTGTTAAGTATAAAAGAAAAAGAACAAAACAGTGACTTAAAAACATTTGATATAAGATGTATGTAACAGAAAATTAAACAAAAACCATTGATAACAAAAATGCTTACAATTGCAAATTTTAACTGATTACAGCAACAGGGTAATACACATTTTAAAATTTCAGTGCTATTATAAAATGGTTCAAAACAACGATGGCTTGTGTTGAAAATATAACTTTCTAGTACACAAAAATACAACAACAAAAACTCATCTTTATAATTGTTTGCTGAATTTATTTCACTAATCTAGCAGTAGTGACAATATCTAGGCACTGACCAATCTCATGATTTATCAGATCTGCTATGCTGAGGACCACAGGAGACATCCCAGCTTTAAGTATGGCTCTCACAGAGATTGATACTCAGCATAAGGTTCATAAAATTGTCCACTCCTTGACCATTGTCCTAATCTGATCTCTTATAGCATAAAATGCAACGAAAAAACAAAACTGGATTTCATCCCGAAAATCACACATAAATGAACAAAATAGTTCAATAAATACCCGTCCCTGGCCATATATGTATAAAATTGTTAACCCAAATGATGTTCAAAATAGAAAGATTTGGAAATAGTTTGTTCATCATTATAACAGATCTATGGCTCCAGGCTAACTTTAATATCGTGTTCATATATAGCGATGAGCAGCATAATGCCTGCACCACATATCATACCAAACACTTGGAATATCAGATGACAGAATGGATGCTCCCCTTTCTTTGTATCAACTGAAGTCATCTCTGGCAACTGTAACAGAAATATAAGTTTATTAAAAATCTTAGAGATTTTACTTCAGTTTTTTTTTTAAACTTACATGATCATGGGCAGCATGGGTGTGGCGAAAAGTGTTTTTGTAGTTATGCTCTGAAAATGAAATATAGCAAACAGAAAAAATATTTTGGAAGAAAGACAACCATCTGTATTGCAGTTGCAATCGATTGTTTGTTTGATTGGGGTTTAACGTCGTACTCAAGGGTATTTCACTTATATGACGACGGATTGTCCACGTAACAATGTTCCTGGCCTACGGTGGAAAACCAGGAAAAAACCAGCCTGCGTTTGCCAGAGCCACATAGTGTGACTCACTCATATTCCGGAGGGTCGACAGATGGACTCGATCCTGTGAAGTTGGCTTCAGAAAGCGCACTCGCTAACCACTAAGCCACGACCGCGGGCCCTGGATTAGCATAGCTGTTAATGAGTTAAGTTGAAAAGTGGAATGACGTCATTGTTCGAAAACACAGTAGTAATATCATCTAATCGTGGCTACTGCCTGCACTGGTGGAAAGCTTTCATGTAAAGCCGAAAGTGAGAGTTCAGTCCCCAATTGAAACAACAACAACCGCTTGGCTTCTTTACAACTGCTTGTTCATATCAACCTGGTACTAAAAACAGATTTTTTAAAACTGCATATCAGCTGAAAACATACTTAACATATGTGTAACTCCAAGAGCTATTTTGATATGTATACAACACTTTAACATTGCACTTGTATGACCAAGGCTCTCTATACACCTGTATGCTTAATTGGTGTTCTTCACCATACTTCACTTATATGTTGGCGATGTATTCCAACAATAATTGACACTACCACAACCAAGATTTGAAGAGTTTCCATAATTTTGGAAGTTAATTTTCCACCAGTGCAAAGTAGTAAGTAAACACAGCTACTCTTCAAACAAACTGCCCTTCGCCAGAGGGCTAAAAAAAATTGAATTGTGGAACTATTAGATTCTGGGCTATATGATTAATATCATACCATTGTTCATATACAATACACAATTTACATCATACTGTTACATGTTATAATACTTGAGGATGGATATTGTAGCTTACCATATCAACAAAGGCAATGTAGATAAACATTCCTCCAACCATGGCAAATATCCACATACTAGCATTGTCCAAGTTGCCCAATGGCACTCCAATTAACATACCAACAAGGCAGAGTACAGAAGAGAGACAGTTATACACCAGGGCTTGTTTTATTGACATTCCTGCTCTTAATAACACAGCAAAGTCACCTGCATAAAATAAAATAGTCAATAAAAAATTCAGAATATTCCTCATTTCTTACTATTATCATGCTTTTGAAATTAAAAATGACCCATACTGATCTCAAATATTAAAATCAGGGTTTATCAAGGTACTTGTGCCAGCACACACATTTTTAAATAGAAAAAGAAAACTTTTCAGAGCTAACTAGTCCTGGTCACATAAAGCCACTTAAGGCTGTTCCTGGATTGTACATTATCCAGTTAAATATAAACATAAACCCATTAACTTAAATGACCTGTAAAAATATTTAATGTGTAACTTAAAAGTTAACACTAGCCAGTCAAGCTAATGTTTATTTCTATAGATCACATTTTGTTGTGAAATCATGCCATGAAGCAGTTTACATGATCAAATGACAAAAATAACAGGTCTATATGTTTAAATAGTAACAATATATACACCTCCCGAATTTTGAAGTAACCATGGTAAGAAAAGAGAAACTTGAAAGTAGCACAAATGATGCTAGCCTAACTATTTTTAAATAACACCCTTTTCCTGACTATCTGTCTAATGTGAAGTTTTGTCCCAACACAGGGCTTTTTAAATGAAAATTTGTAGTGTTCACAAATATTAGGTTGACTGATACAGGTCATCAGACCAGACTAGAGTAATGACTGCAAATGGCAGCTACTCGTGTTCAATTACACAATTTGGAGTTCATTTGATTGGAAGTTAACATCTTTCCAGTGTATTTCACTGATATGATAGCGAATTGAGGAAACCTTGTCAAAACCACCCCAGTGATTGCTGGATTGTTTGTTAGATTGGGGTTTAACGTCTTACTCAAGAGTATTTCACTTACATGACGACGGATTGTCCACTTAACAATGTTTCTGGCCTAATTACGGTAGAAAACCGTGAAGGAACCTCGTAAAAACCACCCCCGCGATTGCCGGAGCCATATCGCGTGACACTCATATACCTGAGGGTTGACACAGTGATTGCTGGAGTCGCCTAGTGGGACTCCTCCACAAAGTCTTAGCTAGGATTAGTAATCTGTCTGTCACAAATACCTATTCTGAGAAATTTTGCCTGTCCAAATTTCACTTTAGTAATTTTGAGAAATCTGTAAGTCTCAAATGACAGATGACCAGATCTCCTGCAAAGACTATTCTCCTTCATATACCCAAAGTTGACATGGGGAATTCAAACCTGCGAGCAGCACATCAAGGGAGGGAGATTCAGGAGTCAACCATGCTTACCACTAAACCAAAGACACACTCAGGCTCGACAATTTGAAACCCGTGGATTCATATTCTCAACAACTGAACTACTTTAAAAGATGAAACTCAATGCATTATGTGACAGTCAGACAGATTTGTAGAATTTCCCCTTTCCACTTGCCGACCAGGAGTGTATATACTTACCAATTTCATGTGGAAGTTCATGGCAAAAGATGGCAATAGATGTACTGATACCCCCTGTGACACTGCTGGCAAAAGCAGCTCCAATAGCTAACCCATCTGTGAAGTTATGGATACCATCTCCAAGAATAACCATCCAGGCAACAGCTGCCACAGAGTTCGGTACCTCATGGCTGTGTCCATGACCGTGGCCGTGAGCATGCTCATGTCCACTGGTTAACGGGTTCATCACTTCCTCGTACTCCACCTTACTATCACTATCATGGTGCTCTTCGTCACACTCATGTACAACTGTGTGAGTGCTCGTAGCAAACTCCCTGATAGCTGAAACACAACACATATATGGGACTTGAAAACACTTAAACTAGTTCTAATTCAGAACAGAGAAAAACCTAATAAAGAAAAATGACGTTCCTTAGTCACTTGGTGATTAATGTCATCTGTCTGGACTTTTTTTTAAGGAAACAACATTGAACAAACCTATGTATTCATGAAAATTTTAGTGCATAAAAGATAAAATGCATATTTGGTCAGCCGTTAGAAATCTTATTAGTTTTTTTCAACATGGTGCTGGCTAAAGTATAACACAGTTGTAGCTTCAGAAGATACTAAGATAATTATTAAACGCTAAAACACATTGGAATAGCAGTTTTATTAATTTTTGAAGGCTTCACAATTTTTACAGCAATATCTAATTATCTAAGTAGTCTTTTTAAGACATTTACTGCTGACAAAAGATAGGTGGCTATGGGTCAACTAATAAAAGATTTTCAGAGTATTTATAACTGACCACAACAAGTGTCAATATAATCACACTCTTAACCTTGCCCCGCATGCTGTGATTGTTGTTAAATCTGGACAGTCAAAATGGATACATTAAGTGCATTTTCCTGCAAGGCAACCCAACGTGTGCTCTGTTTTCTTGCATGGTTACAGTATGTAGGACCTATTGGGGTAGGTCTAATGTTGTTATGGAATAGCTGATGACTGGGATATGTAGGATGGGACAATGAGTTGGACATGGAGTTATTTTATTAGAACAGAAGGATGGAGTGGGATAGGTTGAAAGTGATCCTCATCACGACTATAGACTCGTATAACACAGAGATGGTGATAGTAATACATTATAGACTTGTAATGAGCACTCCTGGTGTTTTTGTTTCCTGATATAGTGTTTATGCATCTCTTCATAATATTATATCTTTGTATTTCACAAAATGGTCATAACAGTCTCAGAATTGCAAAAATACATCATTTGTACATGTATTTAAATAACCACGATTGAAGATACTGGATAGGTTACACACATTTACATACATGTATGGAACAGTTGGTTGGTTGATTGATTGATTGATTTGTGCTTTACACTGTACTTAAGGGTATTTCACTTATATGACAGCGATGTATTCCAACAATTATTGACACAAGCACAACAATACAATGTGAGGTATTTTGATATGGCTGGAAAGTTAATTTTCCTCCAGTGCTAAGTAAAGACAGCATTGCTTCTCTTCAAATAAACAGCCCTTAGCCAGAGGGCTGGAACAATTTTTATACTTTCTCAACCACAACTAAAAATGCAACATTTCAGTCTAGTTGTTTGTTTTCCGTGTTATTTTTGTTGTTAAAAATAGTTAGTTTGATTTTAATAAGCACATTGGACAACATGCGAATCCAATGGTTGATAGAAACCACAGTTAATGATTATACAAGAGCATGATCACAATTATAGGACACAGCCTAGTACAATGATCCATGTGTGTAAGTCTCAGAGCAAGACAAATGCAAACAAATCATCTTTTGCGTTATGACTCGTTTTGTTTGTTTAATTGATCGTCTATTGTCATACATGAGGTTGTTTCACTCATATGACAGCGTACCAGCCTATTGGGTGGAGGAAATCACCCCTACACCACTGGCAAGAAACATATGTAACACAGGAAAACAATCACAAAACTTAATACAATGACTAAGGGACACCATAATCATATTAGCTTTGCATTGCTCTTTGGCACTGAGATTAGCAAGTTGCTCCCTCCAACTAAGCACCCACCAACAACCCTCTGGTAACAACATGTGGCCAGTACTATTACAGGAGCCTTTATAAATGATGGGCCTATAGAAATGGATTGAGAGGAGGAGATGTGTTACAGTGTGTGGAGTGATGAAGACAAGTGTTTGGTGCCTTCCAGTGTTAATATCCCCTTAAAGAGTTCTCTACTATTCATTTCCTCTCCCACAACCACTTACCTTCAGTCTCTGTCAAAATCATAAACACCACAATATCAGTATTACAGCAATTCATTATAGTAAATAATAATAAATGCATTCATTCTACCTTTTCAATACCTTAACGAACCAACATTATGACATTTCTAACAGGCTCACTATGAGAACTCTCGACACACCCTTATGTAATGTGTAAACATCAGTTACAGTTTTATAAAAATCTGTAAGAAGTTAAGATATAGCCTGGAACAGATACTAACTAACACATACAATATATATACCATCAGATTTGTTTGTTTGATTGGGGTTTAATGTCGTTCTCAAGGGTATTTCCCTTATATGACGGATTGTCCACTTCACACTGTTGCATGCCCTAGTTTGGTGGAAAACCGAGAGCCACATCTTGTGACTCACTCATATACCTGAGGGTCGACAGACGGACTCAATCCTGTGAACGGTAAATCGGAGTAGACGTTAGAAAGCGCGCTCGCTAACCACTACGCCACAGCCGCGGGCCTATACCATCAAAAGTCCATTCTGATACCATGTGTAATGGCCCGGTTATATACCGCTATTATTCACTGCATCAATATGGTAACATGGCCTGAAACATCAGATATGGACAGACAAAGGACTATTTTATTTATTTTAAAATGAGAGGTTTGACTTGAGCTTGGGTTAAAAAAAACTTAAGTGCTAGTTGCATCACATACTTTATGTCATGTGTAACAATCATGAAAAGTATCAAAATCCATAGAGAAATTTAGAATAAATACAGACAGAGTGAATCCAGTACACCCCTTACAGTAGCAGCCCTGCTGATACATCACACTTACAGATGGATGTCGAAAAATTACAACCCGATGAATGTCAATTATTTTTTTTAAATTTAAGACAAACTGTTACATACAACTTTCTGAATACATTGTCATGTTAAGTTGTTATCAGGGGTAACCTACAGACAGTACAACAGCCAGGCAATAATGACTTAATGACAATAATGCAAATACTGTTAATCAATAAAGGTTAAATAAGTATTTATTAATGGGAATGAAGAAAGTACTCCAGATTTTACTTCAATTAATGAATTTAAATGTAGTTGCTGCCCTAGAATATCACTTATTGTAATAACAGTGAACAAGTTCCCAAAATTTGAAAACAATAGTCTGAGAGCAATAGCGTAAAGTAGTTTTAGTTGACATTTATTAAATTTTGGACATTAAAATCTTAAATAAACGTTAAAACCGAATGCAAATATTGTGGGAAATAAATATCTTCTTTTGAGTTGTCGGCTTCTAAATCCCAATTCCAGGTTATCATTATTGAGAAGATATCAGATGAAATTAAGACTCATTTTAAAGTAAGTAAACATTGAATGTGAAAAAAATATATTATAATCAATATGGGATCAAAGCATGGGATTTATAGTCTAACTCAGAAGCTTTAAAACTGTAATGTGTATTATATTTTTGGAAGAAATTGATGGATTTGTTCCCAACGCTATGTGTCAGGGTATTTTTAAAAAATACAACGTGTAAACAGTCAGAATAACTATAACATGTGAAGTGAGATTGTTGTGTCTGTTGGACAATTAATCTTCCTCAATTTATGTCAAAAATACTACCCTTAGTCAGAGGGCCCTTGGAAAGAAAGACTCAAGTTCTAAAAATCTTAAATTTAACTTAATTTAGCACCAGTCAAAACTTCAAGTGAAATAGACATTTGTTATCAGACAGTTCTGTTTAAACATCCTTTATTAATATTTCGTAAAATACTTCTGTAAAGATACTAAGTAAAAAATAAAATAAAAAATTGTATTTACAAATTTATAAATGTGCACCAAGAATAATGTTCTAGTCTGAAAATCTATCAGATTAAATTTCTGTGATAAGGCTATAAAGTACACATACCTTTGTTTGGATGGACAACCATAACCATTTCCTCGCACGATTCTTCATGGCCAGACAGCTTAGCACCTACCAAGGAGTTCATATTGGACTCTTTCTCAGGAAACAATGAAGACGAGCGCCTCTTCTGAAAACATCAATAAATCAGTTAGCTCTCTTCATTAGCTTTTTTATATTAAAGTAAAGCAAAGTAAATAAAATAATAAAACATCATTCTCCACTGTTTTGTTCTGATTGGTCAAATCATGTCCCATGGTACACGTATACAGGCCGTTGCAGGATTTCTGTTGATACTGTAAAACAATACCAAGGTTCAGCTAACTGTTTCCTCTTAGTTTTGACAAAGGGAAACAGGCAACAGAAGACTCCTTCCCAACCACCTGATTGATAGATACAAAATGTCCTAATGACTTGTGTAAGTTATTAAAATTGTGTAACAAAGACATGAAAACATCATGCATTGGACTCATTTGAATTCTAGCAGTGGGTTGGCAGGAAGCTTCCTGTTGCACTGCTGTTCTCAGAGCTAACGGGCAACATGTAGCTAATCTGTTTGTGATGTCTGTTTTACATCCTATTATTGTCCTGTCTTGGTATGTTGTCATTGTTGTCGAGGGTGGTTTCTTTCACCCGTTGTACTGGCACATCGTCGACACTGTGATGTGAATGAAATAACTACGGTAAAGTAAACTATAAAGTACAGTGTTAAACCCTAATCAAACAACATTCGAATTCTACACACAAAAGGCCATATATCAGTATTTATTATTGAAATATTATCTAGTGATATTTTATTTATTTATTTTATTTACAAATATATTTCTTTGTTTTCCTTTGATCTATTCGCTTAGGATTCCAGTGTATTTAACACCACTCTCAAGGATGCCATACTGAGAGTGTGTCAAATACACTGGAAGCCTAATGAATGGTATGTTATGCAGGGACACAGCATATCCCTGCTACTGGGGCATATTTTTCAATATCAAATGCGTTCAATAATTGTAATATGTAACAAAAGGTTGATCGATTGGTGTGTTCCGTCGTGCTTAAGGGTATTTCAGTTATATGACGGCGGTGTATTCTAACAATAATTGACACTAGCACAACAAAAGTTGTGAAGCATTTCCATAACGTTTAAAAAATTTTCTCCAGTGCTATGTTAACACAGTATTGCTACTCCTAAGCCAGAGGGCTGTGATAAAAGGAGATAGGGGGGGAAAAGGTATAGTAATCTGTATAAAGACTAAACGACAATGTGTGTTAATGCATTAATTGTTATTTAACCAACTTACCGATCTTTTCTTTTTATTTTTAATTTCTGTTATAATGGTGACTATCCGTTCTAACATGAAGAAGGAATATATGCCAGCTAAAGCCATGAGACCAATCCAAATAGTGTTATTGTTGTGACCATGGGACTCTTCATCTCCATGAGAGGCATGGGAGCCGTCTTCAGAACTCAACTCCATCGCCTAGTCAAACAAAAACAATAATGTATTTTTACAATTATTAGCAAACAAAACACAAAAAATACCTTAGGGTTAGTCGATGATGGGTTATCGTTTATTACTTGAATGTATGCAGACAAGGCAATTGTTTCTTTTTTTTTTTCGCAAGTATTAATATATAAGTGCTTGTAATTTGTTTGTGTGATTTAGGTTTTACATAGACATTACAAATGACACACTGCCAGCCTAATGGATAGAGGAAGGCAGCCTGGACATCACAACAACAACATAATAGATTTGTTTCTTTGTTATATTAGAGATTACTGTCGCACTCACTAGTATTTCACTACATGTTATATGTTATATACATAAACTTACATGAGGTATAAGATGTAAAAGGGCATCTCCTGACAAAGCCCCAACTGCAAGTGCTACCAAAAACTGCAGTAAATGATTGTAGAAAACTTTATCTATAATAGGAATAACAGCTACTGATAACAGGCCAACAGCACTGATGATTAGCACAGATATAAAACTGTAGCCCCAAACTGAAACAAAAAACAGATAAAATTCAGAACTTTTATCACAAAATTTGACTTACCAATAATTTGAAGTGGTCTTTGACTTTCAAACCTTACAATAACAGTTTAGATAACGAAATTTCAATGTTCGTTTCTCAGATAATACAGATTATAATACATGTATGAATTAAGGTAATTTAGCTAGCTGTTGAATGTGACTGTAATCAGTTTAGTTAATTTACAGTATTTGCAGTATTGCTTTAGAACCGCAAAAAAATGTTAATTCACATTTAAAAATTGTAGTATTATTCACTCAAACTGACTAACCTTTGCCTGGAATGGAAGAGATTGCTATAAGTTGTGAGTTGTTGCTATGGTGATCATGGCCTGACTCTGAGTGATCACCGTGGTCTGTGTGATCCCCATGGTCTGAGTGATCACCGTGGTCTGTGTGATCCCCGTGGTCTGTGTGATCCCCGTGGTCTGAGTGATCACCGTGGTCTGAGGGTAATGGCTCAGAACCTACCTGCATATGCCTGGCAACTTGACTATCACAGATTCTAGAGTCTATCTGATACATTAACACAGGGCACATTTGTAAAAATGACATCTCCCGTATTTCGCCAGACACAGGTAAATCAAACATTAACATCAGCTCCTTGGCACTGAGACACTTGTAAAATAATTAAAAAATGGCAATAATCAAAATTATAATGACATTAGCAAAATAAAATGTTACAGGTAAAGATCAAACACAGGACAATGAAATAGATACAAGTACAAGATGAAATCTTCTTCATTATATAACCATTATTTTGGTTTGTTTGTTTGTTTGATTGGTGTTTAACGTCGTACTCAAGGGTATTTCACTTATATGACGACGGAGACA
>JAVFBX010031303.1:0-10604 GCA_034783855.1 Mopalia kennerleyi | reverse complement strand
CCCCCCCCCGCTGAGCTGTTGCTGCGTCTTGACATTGTCCTGTCTTGATTTTAATTGTTGGTCATAATGACTTCAAAGCGGGCACTTCTCATGCATATTTCTTCGGTCCGCTGTGACTGTCATATATGAGTGAAAATACCTGAAGCGCGGCGCCAACTTACCCAAAACAAGGAAATAAATACATTAAACTTCATATGCAGCATTACATACTTCTATTAACCATAGTCATGATAGTGTGTATCTGAGCGTGTCGCCGGAATCACATCGCGCCTCCAGCAACTTACTTTAGAGTACGTCGACTGCCCGACCGGCCGTTTCCTAGCTTGGAAGGATGACTCCAGTATAATATTTTAAAAAGTACGAGAATACGCCATCTTGTTTAAATTTTGATAATCCAAAAACGGATAGAAAGTTAAGGATAAATTAAACAGCCCACCAATAAAATGCTCATTGAGGATACATACCTTCTCAATTTAAGGTCAAACAATTCCATTGTACGTAGATCTGTTTCGATCTGTATCTCTATATAAAAATGTGAACAAATGATAACTAGATTCCTACAATTTTATAATGTTTGCGACATTTAATGGTTTCATAATAAGCGTTTTGTGACGTAGAAATCAAAACAAAGTAAACAAGTAACGTTTTGACGTTGTCAGGATAGAACGTCCGTAAGTGACGTCAGCCTCTTTGCGGTGCACCGAAACGTTTCACATACTAGTATAGGCTAGGCTTTATTTTATTTTTTTATCTATTTTTATTCAACAGAAATGTAATATCAAAGTACAAAATAAACAATATTTTAATGCAAACCGTAGACGTAAATAAGCAAAGTTAACTTCAATCCCGTGGGAATGGGGCCCCATGGGGCTTGTTCTATATCTGAACATACTTTTGCTTTCATTGCAGGAACTTAGTTAAAGTTTATTATATCTTTAATAACATGCATTGATAAATTTTACGTTTAGTAATATAGTGATTCATAAGTATGCATGCTGTAGAAAAGTACATACAAGAAAAGTTCTTCAAGTGGTGTAAAGCAGTTACAAAAATCATTACTTTACACCAGTAATCACAAACTGCTTTATCAAATGTTGTTCAAGTTATGTTAGAGTTATTCTCTCTTGTTGTTTCACCATGCTCTCCGCCAGATGTCCCTGATCTCGCGGGAATCGCTGTCATGAGTTTTGCAGCGAAAAAGTTTTATATTTATTTAATTCTTAACGTTTTGTAATGGTTTTATGTGTAGTTTAGAAGGTTTTTAGTCGATTTTTGTGCGACAAGATGAATGTCGCTGGACGAGGCTGGGGAGTTCCGCCTGGTTTTTCAGCTACAGCTGGAGTTGGAAGAGGAGTTGCAACAACAACATCAGCGATGGCTGCAGCAGGCGATCAACTTGGTGCAAAACCAAAATCGTCCAAAATGAAGAAGGCTCAGCCGTACATCCCTGGACTAACACCACGTCCTGAAAACAACAGCCCACCACCAACGTCAGACCAACCAACTCCAAAAGATGTACCTCCAGAACTGGTTGAAGCTTTCCTGAACGGCACAAAGAACCCTGTCAGCGCTTTGATGGAATACTGTGCCATGAGGAGACGGACTGCTACCTTTCAAGAGGTGTCCTCCGATAGACCCACTATGTTTACCTCCTTCGCAAATGAGTGCACTATTGAGGGTCAGACTTTTCCACAAGGATCTGGAAAAACAAAAAAAGAAGCCAAAACAAACGCAGCGAAGAATGCATTTTCTCAGATTTTAGGATTGGGATCAGACGATGTGGAAAATGATGATGGTAATAAAAAACATGAGTTACCTGTATTATGTAGTCAGTGGAGGCCCAAAGATTTAAGTTCAAGAAAACCTTTTCTCAGAGATATGGGGGTCCACCCTTCTGTTGAGGCCTGTGTTTTAAACTTTTCCAGCTTAAACTTTAAATTGTTCCTCTTAAATTTTGTGACATAACCTAGCATTTGCATGAACTGCTGCATCGCTGATATTTTAAATACATAAGTATGCATTATGATTTATGAAATATAAATTTGCTTTATAATACAAACTTTATAGAAAATTAACATGCATATCTTGCCGTTTCTTGGAGTTGTGACTTTCGTCTAATTATACTATAGGTATCCAAAACACCAATATTCTATCACTTGATTTGATGAAAGTTGTCGACCTGCAACCATAGGTGAATATCACTGTTCTTTTCCTAAGCAGAACTGTGGTATAAAATCATGCAGGACTGTGTTGTCTAAAAAATTATTGGGCCTGTGGCCATGGCTTAGTGGTTAGCGAGTGCATTTACTACAGGATCAAGTCCGTCTGTCCACCCTCAAGTGTAGGAGTCATACGATGTGGCTCTGGCAATCACGGGGTTGGTTTTTATGAGGTTTCCTCTTGGTTTTCCACCGTAGTAAGGCAAGGAACAGTGTTAAGTGGACAATCCGTTGTCATATAAATGAAATACCCTTGAGTACAACATTAAACCCCAATCAAACAAACACAAATTCTTGAATATGCTAGCAGCTAGATTTAATATATGTCTGGCTATTAAAAAAATTGTCTCTGACTTTAATAGGATATGTCCGTTTTCTCCAATATTTTCAGATCAGGGTACAGTGATGTATGATTCTCGTGGAAGGAAGATCATTCTCAGAGATCAGTTTTCTGCTCCTCCAAGTGGTCCGAAAAATGTTTCACATGCTGATTTAGCTGAAGCGATCTCGAATCCAGAGGCCGCTATGAATGTATTCCAAGTGAAGACAGATACTGGACCTAATCCAGTAACATCATTAAATGAATACTGCTCTTCTCGGGGTATTCCTTTCACTGTCGATCTCAGCAATTATGATGATGACAATGGGTGAGAAGTTTATTTCATGTTGTTTGCATCTTATTACCTTTCACATATATAGAACCAATTTTTAGACATTTAATACTTTGAAAAACGTTTAGGCAAAATTGTGCAGGAAAATGAGTAGTGCTGTGGAGTATTAAAATTGTTAGCGCTTAAGTTAGATAGGATAAAGAAGCACTAGTCACTTTTGGATTTTAACAAATATTATGTTTTTTTAACTTGCAGGTTCACAGCGCAGATATTTACTGGTGGTCAGTTGGTTGGAGTTGGGATTTCCCAAAATAAAATGGATGCAAAGAAAATTGCCCACCAAAAAGCTCTTGACATGCTTTGTAGTATGGAAAAGGTAATCTTAACAATATTGAGTTGCTTCAATATAAGCTTTTTTTAGAAATGAGGATTTTCGCTACATATTAAAATTCTGTTAACAAATGATCATAGGAGGAAAAAATTTGAATTTCTCTGAGTGGCTGTGAATGATGGGTTGTCTTTTAATTATAGTACTCCCATTGTGAAAATGACAGCTATGCCGGTTATCGCGTATTGCCAAATCCCCATGAATACCGATAATCAAGTTCAGTTCTCTCTCGTTTAGCAAATCATTGAGTACCTAAACTACAACCTACACATATCTAATTGAGATACATATTATTATGATGGTACATAAGGTGTACAATTTTGTTGAAAATCCGATTGTCAATTTGCTAGAATATTTCGTGGGAAGGAGTTGTATCCATTTTTTCAACCAAACAAATGATATAACCTTATGGCAAGGTAGACCCCCTGGCTCAAGATTAATTTCCCAACTTGATCAAAAAACTTAACGTTTTATGGCTGTGCTAATGTCAATTATTATTTGAATACATGATGTCATCCTTGAACAGGTTGTCCAAATGAGGCAATTTATCATTTCAGAGGGGTCCAAAGGACGGGTGGACACCCCTCTCCGGCTCTGCTTAAGCCCTAGCTCTGTGGATTTATAACTTTGGGGTTTATTGATACACCAAATAAGGCGCATCCCAGAAGTTGAAAATCCGAAAAGTCTATAGAGTGTTATGTTAAAAAGAATCAGTATAGCTGTGCTCTATAAAAACTGCCTTTAGGCCTTTTTTTTTTGGTGAAATAATTAAAAGTTCCCAACTTCCCGCAGGAACCATCAATAGGTTTTATCTCTCGTATTATAGCCATATTTGGTACCTTTCAGCCTGCTGTGTATGACCCTTCCAATGAGATTCACAACCCATGTCAAGTGGCCAAACTATGCTACACAAAACTCAACAAATTACTCCAGAAACAACCAGAGCTGCTCCAGATTAAAAAGTCATTTGCAGCATTTGTCATAAAACGAAGTAAGTGAACGATTAATGGTATTCAAACCACAGACCTGCCTACTAAGTGTATTTTGTTCACATAATTTATGGGGAATAATAACTGAAAAAGCTACAGAAAATAAAAATCCATTTATAAAAAAGGAAACACTCTTAAATAAGTTATTTTCACACATAAATGTCATTAAGGGTAGGCAGGTCTGAAAACCTATCTCATACATAGCAGGGCTCGCGGCCGTGGCTTAGTGGTTAGCGAGACAATAACTGAAGTCAACTTAGATGTACTGTTCACAGGATCAAGTCCATCTGTCAACCCTCAAGGTATATGAGTGAGTCACAGGAAGTGGCTCCGGCAATTATGGGGGTGGTTTTTACAAGGTTTCTTCACGGTTTTCCACCATTATAGGGCAAGGAACAGTGTGAAGTGGACAATCTGTTGTCATATAAGTGAAATACCCTTGAGTACGACGTTAAACCCTGATCAAACAAAAAAACAAACAAACCCAATCAAACAAACGGCAAGACCTCAACATATGACTAAAAACCACAGTGGAGAGAATCTAGTTGGCTTCTAATCGTAAACACCTTGACAATTAACTGGATAAAAAGCTCTCTGAAAAACTAAATCCTCAAATGTACCTGTTTGCAATTAGAATTTTGAATTAATTCTTGTCATTTTCATAACTTGAAACATTTAATTTTAAATAAAAGAGAGACATATTAGTTGACCCTTTTGAGTCCAAGGGGTCCAACAAGACCTTTAATAGAAGTAATTGTTACTATATTGTTTTTTTTCCGAGAGAATTCTGAAAAGGTCAAACAAATAAATACTTGAACTTCTGTGTTATTAAGGTGATGTAGATCCTGGTGAAGTCATTGCCATCGGAACTGGTAGTCAATGTCTCTCTGTGGACAGTTATAAACAAGCCCTAGACGGGAGGTCGATACTGGATAGTTATGGCATAACCTTAGCCAGAAGATCTCTACTAAAGTAAGTCAGATGGGGATTTATATAATAATACTAAGTTCTTCTGATAGTAGATAGATTGAAGAGAAGCAATACTGTCTTTACTAAGTATTGGAGGAAAATTAACTTTTCAACATTATGGAAACCCTTCACATCTTGGTTGTGCTTGGTTAGAATACACTGCCGTTATATAAGTGAAATACCCTTAAGCACAGCCTATAATACCAATCAATCAACCAATCAATCTTTCAGTGTGAAGTTAAGCCCCACTCAAACAAACCATAACATATGGGAATTTTTGTAGTGCCCTGTATATGATAAATGAAATATAAACAAATAGGGTTGAACTTGATGCTCAACCTCTTATCATTGAGGCGGTGGCCTAGTGATTAGCGTGTGCACTAATCGTACTCCAATGTACCCCTCAACGAGTCCGTCTGTCAGCCATCAGGTATATGAGTTAGTCACACAATGGCACAATATGTTGCTCTGACAATAGTGGGGTGGTTTTTGCCATGTTTCCTCTCGCTTTTCCACTGTTATTAGGCAAGTTACAGTGTGAAGTGAACAATCAGTCAGCAAATAAGTGAAATACCCTTCAGCAAAGATGTTAAACCCCAATCAAATTAACAAATAAAATTGTTATCATTGCTAACATACATATTCACTGTTATATCTGGTTGTAGGTTTTTACACAAAGAGATGAAGAGCTATTACGATGGGGATAAGTTTGTGTCAATGTTTGAGGTGTTGCCAGGATCTGATAAGCTGAAAATGAAAGATAATGTCTCCCTACATCTGTTTATTAATCATCCACCTTCAGGGGACTATCTATTTCATCATACCAGGTAACCTGCATTTTTAAAATTTTGCTGAAAATGAAAGATAATGTCTCCCTACATCTGTTTATTAATCATCCACCTTCAGGGGACTAACTATTTCATCATACCAGGTAACCTGCATTTTTAAAATTTTGCTGAAAATGAAAGATAATGTCTTCCTCCATCTGCTTATTAATCATCCACCTTCAGGGGACTGTCTATTTCATCATACCAGGTAACCTGCATTTTTAAAATTTTGCTGAAAATGAAAGATAATGTCTCCCTACATCTCTTTATTAATCATCCACCTTCAGGGGACTATCTATTTCATCATACCAGGTAACCTGCATTTTTAAAATATTGCGGAAAATGAAAGATAATATCTTCCTCCATCTGCTTATTAATCATCCACCTTCAGGCGACTCTCTATTTCATCATACCAAGTCCTGCATTTTAAAAATTTTGCTGAAAATGAAAGATAATACTACATCTAATGATATCATACTCGAGCGGTGGCAGGAGGGTCAAGCCAACATCCGCTTAGGATGTATAGTTGGAATCCGATTGTACTGTAACCTGCATTTTAAAATTTTAAAATGTTGCTGAAAATTAAACATAATGTCTTCCTCCATCTGTGTATTAATCATCCACCGTCAGGGGACTATTTATTTCATCATATTAGGTAACCTGCATTTTCAAAACATAATTTTAACCCTCTGGCTGTAACAAGCTGTCACTATATTGTAACATTATATAATGTACATAAAAAGGGAAATGTCTGAGCAGTATTAATAATGTGTAGTGCTCTTCCAACTCTCTCCCTTCACAGTCTCATTTTGTAAGAGCCTACCAATCATTGTAATTCATCTCAACAACAACAAATGACATATACTTTAAATACTTAAAAAAACATATAATATTATCCATACAGCATTGGGCCTTTGTGATGTTTCCATTTATGTCCATATATTGAATCCCTGAAGGCAGTCCTCTTACCTGAGTTACCTCTCACTCCCAACATTCAGTTTAGTGGCATTTGGAAATGATGTCGCACACATTTGTCCATTGTGACGTATCTAAAAAGATCACCGCATGCAACGCCCTCTATTTGACCGTACAAAACTCCTATTATATTTTTTGATGATTTCAGTGAAAGTGCTCCGTTGTCTGAGGAACAGGAGAAGCTGGTGGAATTAGGATCTCATTTACCATCCTTTGTGTCAGCGGAGGAGGGCAGAATAGCTTTTAAAGACGAAGATGGTAGGTGTAGACTGTTCGAGGAACAAAAATCTTAGTTTCAAACCAGCCCGCCCCGTGGGGGAGCGGGTTGGCCTGTCCGGCAGAATACTCCCTCGGCTTCCTCAGTCGATCGTAAGAGGCGAGAAAAGAGGAGCTTTCTGTTGCCGTGGTGTTCTCAGAGCTAAAGGGAAACAAAGCTTATCTGTTTGTACGTTTTATTTTTTCCGTCGTCATATAAGTGAAATACCCTTGAGTACGACGTTAAACACCAATCAAACAAACAAAACAATCGATGTACATTTCATCAGATCAAGTCCATCTGTCAGGTATACTTTCAACCGTAATTAGGCAGTGTGAAGTGGACAATCCATCGTCATGTAAGTGAAATACCCTTGAGTATGATGTTAAACCCTGATCAAACAAATTGATGTACCATTAATGTGATCAAGTCTGTGGACCATCCAGTATATGAGTGAATCACACTGTGACATGATGTGGCTCCATCAATTGCCGGCGTGGTTTTAACGAGGCTTCCTCATGGTTTTCTGTTTCTAATCTGTTGTCATATAAGTGAAATACCCTTGAGTAGGACATTATACCCCATTCAGGCAAACAAATTTTTTTTTTGATGTCTTCATCTTTACTTCTTTGAAATTCCGATAAGTATTTGGGTTGTGTCCGAATGAAACAAACAAACTTTAAAGATCTTACTTCTCTTCATATTCATCTGACACATAAGAATTTTAATTTCTCAAAAGATTGTTTTTGAAAGATTTGGCTGTTAACTGATCTTTTCAGACATCAGTCCATGTTTTTTTTCACGGCTACTCTCACACTTGAAGGGCCCCGTGGGGGAGCGGGTTGGCCAGTCATGCAGAATACTCTCCTGGCTTCCTCAGTTTATCGTAAGAGGTCAGAAAAGAGGAGCTTTCTGTTACCCTGGTGTTCTCAGAGCTAAAGGGGAACAGGAAGCTGATCTGTTTGTACATTTTGTATTTGTCTCCGTGGTCATAAAAGTGAAATACCCTTGAGTACGACGTTAAACACCAATCAAACAAACAAACACGCTTGAAGGTATATATATTATATATATATATAATTAAGTGACTTTTATTTCATTTAGATGTCGGCTGAACAGTTTTACCAGCCCTCCACCCCACCTAACAGTGCACCCACCAGCACGGGGAACTTTTCTTCCCTGTCCAAGCAAAACATCATCTCCATGTCACCAAGCACTGATCTAGATGACAGGTAGGTGCTCTTGAAAACTTTAAAGTTCTAGAGAACATCATCTGAGAATCTGCTCACAGTTGTACAGCTCATCACAACTGGTTCTGTGGGTTTATCCTGTACACTGGTTCAGACTCCATAAGGTTATTTGTTTTAAAGTGTTTCTGTGTAAATTCTCACACTATGTAGATTGCAGGGATGATACTTTTCAGCTATCAGCTAATTTCAGAACCGTGTGAAATGGACTATCAATCTATAAAGGGGTCTAGGGGTCCAGCAAGACCTTAAGGTTTTATGAAAATTATCAAACAAAAAGAATTCATCATCTTTCTTCTTCAAACATCCCCATGAGTGACAACAGGCCAAGGATCTAGTTATTAACCTTTTTTCTGATAAAAGTGGCAGTATTTTACAAGTTCATGTAGGAGAAGAAACTTTTTAACTCCATGTCAAGTGAATTTCAAGACCAGGTAAACATTCAAAGTCTAAAACAATTGGAATGATTGTTGTAAATAGGGATGTGTGACCTCCCTTATGTTGATTCCCAAGAATTGTTTTGCTCTTGTTTTCAGCACTGCTAACAGCAGTGTGTTACCAGCATCTCCAACCTCCACACCATTCGCTAGTCTCTCAATTCGAGCTTCATCATCCAGTGAAGCTAATTCTCCCCCTCCATCTCGCTCTGGGGTATGTACACATTTCTATCTATAATAAAGTCAGAATTAATAGAAGGGGTTGAATATAGGTTACCCCAAATTCAATCAGACACTCTGAAGTTTTGTTTTTAAAAATGTATGACTGCTGGGTTGGAGACTATTATTTATTTGAGTGAGTCATACCATGTGGCTCTTGCAATCGCCGGGGGAGGTTTGTACGAGGTTTGCTCTCGTTTTTTCCAACATATTTAAGCAACCCTGTAAAACAGTGTGAAATGGACACTCATAAAAGTCAAGTACCCTTGAGTACCCCATTGAATCAAGCACATTTTGCGGTTTTCCAATGTATTTAGGCAGGAACAGTGTGAAATGGACTATCTGTCGACATATCTGTGAAATACCCTTTAGTACAACATTAAACCTCAGTCATACAAACAATCACTTTTAAAAAAGCAACATTTATCTTTTCAACTCTTACATTCTATATTTATCAAACTTGAGTTGGAGCTTTTACGTGAAATTTTGAGATTTCGAATGTGTTAACTTATATTATAGGAGAAATGCTGAGAAATGCTGAATTAAGGTACTCAATACTTAAAATACACAGAACATTCAATGTGACATGAAGCTATTGAGATTCCAGTGGTGCTTTAGAACAACACTTTAAATGTATTGACAATCTATTTGAAGGATAATTATTTATTTGATTTTGAGTGTTTCTGTTTTTTTTCTCTTTGTTCCAGCCATTACCATTATGTGCTTCTGCTGTAGAAGTTACACAGTGGCTTCGTCTAAATCGATTTGCAAGTTTTATAAAAGTCTTTCAAAATTTCTCAGGTAAGAAGAACCTGGTGGACAGATTCTTAAGGTTTATTATTTTTGTCTAAAAGAGAGTCTAAAATGAAATATTTATCAAGGTTTTTTTTGTTTTGTTTTTTACAACAGAAATAGTTTAAGTATTCTAAAAAATATTCAGTCTTAAAATGTTTTAAAATCTTGGTTATATGTGATTTGATTACATTGTAGTTTTGATAAATATGGTAAAAATGGCTTTTTCTATTTATTTTGGTGCAGTTGGGAGGAACTTTCTGCTGTCCTTGGAGCTCTCAGAGCCAAGGGGCAATAAGAAGTCTCTCTATTTTGTATCAGGTCTTGTAATTGTTCTGTCTTGTCTTTGTATGTTGCCCAGTGCCAGAGGTTTCATTCACTCAGCTTGAAATTATGAAAACCAAGCATGCTGCTATATAAGGGATATGACCATACATTCAACAACAATTTATCAATTCTAGTTACATGTTGCAAGGTTTTGGTGTAAATTCTAACATTGTTTTCAAGCAGAGTGAACTTGAATTAAATTATATTAACAAATGAACGTAGAAATACATCCTGTTTGTTATAGGTGCTGATTTATTACGTCTTAATCGCGATGATCTCATACAAATCTGTGGCCTCGCTGATGGTATTCGACTTTTTAACGCCTTACAACACAAGTAAGTTACTCAG
>JAVFBX010031192.1:0-17872 GCA_034783855.1 Mopalia kennerleyi | reverse complement strand
TCATACTAGACAATTCACTTAGTAAAAAACAATTTTGAAAATAAGTTGGTATCGTTTCTTTTGGACACTAGTTTATATTGTTAGTCCTGTAATCTTCGAAATAATACAATTTTATGGGAAAGCAAAAAGCTTCCCTTTTTCTCGTCTAAAGCGATGCAGTTGGCTAAAATGGTCTTTTAAGATTCGATAAGAAGAATTCAGACAATAGGTGCTTCTAAAAGAGTTCGTGGACATAATTATGTTCTTAATTGTTTTTTTGTTTTTTTATCAGTTTCATTTTTTGCTAAAACAAATTATCGTGGTGCTTTTAAACCCCACTTTTTTTTCGAATTTCAATAACATTTTGCAAGATCGCAACGTTTGGCATCTCAATGTCGTGGTCCCAAGGTCAAGGTCGTGTATCACCAGTGTGTAAATACCTGTTCCGGGCTGTTTTTTCTCTATGCATTTTCGTAATGCACTACATGGTTGTTACATCGCGAATGTGGCCACACAGACAAAGAAGTATGTCTTTCACAAAAATCCCGGTCCATATACTATTGACTTCTTTGTGCATCTTCATTATACTTTGAGCGCCAAACATTCGCCAAGATCGTTATCACAAACTCAAGGTCATGCAGGCCTTAACAACTGCAAGGACAATGCATTCTATAGATTGAGTTGTTTATGTTTAATGCCATGCTCGTGTATTTCACTATACGACGGCGATGTACTCCAAAAAGAGTACCACATTCGCACAACCATGAAAAGTGACGTGCTTTATATGGCTAGAAAACCAATGTTCCTTCAATGTTAATACTATATGGCCGGGTTAAAATACACTGCCCGTAGCAAGAGGTGCAGGTTTTTGTTCTGCAGATGCTGCCCTTGGGGAAATGTTACACTCTTTATGTATATTTCTCGGGCTACGCTGACATATGTGTGCTAACCTTTGACATTTCCATGGTCATGTTCTGATCAAATTGAGGTTCGGAGAAAATCAATATAGGTTAATATTTAACCAAGGTAGAGTAATTAGTTGAGCGATGCTGTATACAATCATAACCGTCTTACAGTCGGCTATGCGTGGTTTAGCGGGCATTTCACTATCGAGTAGAAGAGCAGTCTGTCCGTAAAGACATTCACATTTATATGACTGTGGTTTTCCATTATCCATTCTAGCTTAAATAAATATCTGGTAGCTTGTCTGTTAGTCTTGAAATATCAATAGCTTTTTCTGTATCATTGTTTTCACAGTATATATTGCTGTTACTTAAAAACCACAATTAACTTCAAGATTTTTACTGAGAACATTACCTTTTTTTAAGGAAGTGATGATTTATCATCTTCCGAAGGCAACTGCAGAAATGCATCAAACGAGACTTATACCTTCTCGCCTTTACCTTAAGTGACGCAAAAAATGTCAAACATTTTATTGGCCAATCAGAAGGCCGTTCACAAGCATGGCGGGCTTTGTCAACGGTCGTATCTGCAATGGTGTTTTACATTTTAATCAAGCGACGTCAAATATTATTTAAAAGGCGTCAATTTACAATCCTATACGATTGGCTAACTGTTGAGTTCATTACAGTTGACTCACGTGTTTGCAGAGGTGAAGGCAAAGTGGAAACGGAAAAGAGGTTTAAGACAACTTCCTTTTTCCGTCGTGCTATGGCAAGATATGATTGTTGTTCTCTGTCGAAAAATACATTGTTGTATATTTATTGTATTTTTAAAGCCCAAGCCTTGCTCTCTCCTGAGGCTATTTGTACACGCGCGCGAAAATTAAAAATCACACTAACCCAGTAACAAAATTAATGGCATATTTAAACAGTTGATGCTTAACAATATTTGCCCTAAACACGACTCCAGCCAATAGTTGATGGCCTTCAAAAACTGGCTGCTTTCACAAGAAGAAAGCTTAACAAGGAAGTCTTGATTTGTGTGTCTTTACAATGTCCGCAGAACACGTTCAACAGAAACCCACCAGTAAATTGAAGAAATGAACAGTGTGTAGACGATTTAATGAGGCATGACGTTCACTCGTCATAGCTTCACCGATCCATCTGGAGAAGACATTATCCTCATTTAAGACGTATCTCTTTCAGTAAAACCTATAAATGTAATTAGATTGGTGTGAATATTGTGTCACGTAGCGAACAAATATCGTGAAAAGTTTAACATTTCATTACGATGGTCGTATGAATCAGTTTTATCTTCACAATAAGTCTGTAAAATTTCAATCCCGTATGGCAAATAGATTGGAGAATGTTGCTGCATGTCGCTTCAAAATCTTTTTAATATCAAACATTTTTTTAGATAGCCGTGATTCTGGCCTATATTGGAAGTCACATGAAACGGTCACCCACACTGGAATAAAAGCTAACAAAGGCGGTCAGGGAAACACAACACACTGTCGAGCAATAAATACAACAAAAAAAAACACACATAAATTAAAAAATTTCACAAGGTTCTAATGTTTAGCATGAATCGTCACTGGAATCCAGACTCTGTTCGCACCTGATGCATCAATATTGATGTGCGTGCGGAAAATTAATTTTTTTTTTTAAAGTCACGGCTATCATCTGTATTGGCTTGGAACTAACTGTCGCTTACAATTGTATTGTATGTTTACAATGCAAACATAATAAGTGGTCAGGGTAGCAACATCAGCTAGCCAAACTCCACATGTTAATTAAGAATTCGCTGAGAATAAGGTGTTTTAAACCACTCGGCCATGTTGCGAAAGACTAGGCATTCTATGATGTAGCTGCGGTGTTTAAGTTCTTTCAAACTCAAGATTAAGATAAGTTGTATCGCATATTAACCTCAACTGCATACAAATTTAAGGTCTTATACCTCAAACAAAGGACTTCCAAAGCTTCATTGAACATGTACAGTATGTACCATGATTACTCGTCTAGACGATTGACAAAACCTCGGATATTGATAGGATTACACGTCGAGACGATTCACAACGCCTTGGATATAGACAGGATTACACGTCTAGACGATTCACATCACCTCGGATATAGACAGGATTACTCGTCTATAATATTCACAACACCTCGGATATAGATAGGATTACACGTCTAGACGATTCACAACACCTCGAATTTAGACAGGATTCCTCGTCTAGAAGATTCACAACACCTCGGATGTAGACAGGATTACACGTCTAGACGATTCACAACACCTCGGATATAGATAGGATTACACGTCTAGACGATTCACAAAACCTCGGATATAGACAGGATTCCTCGTCTATAATATTCACAACACCTCGGATATAGATAGGATTACATGTCTGGACGATTCACAACACCTCGGATATAGACAGGATTACATGTCTAGACGATTCACAACACCTCGGATATAGACAGGATTACATGTCTAGACGATTCACAACGCCTCGGATATAGACAGGCTAACATGTCTAGACGATTCCCAACGCCTTGGTTATAGACAGGATTACGCGTCTAGAAGATTCACAACACCTCGGACAGGATTCCTCGTCTAAAAGATTCATAACACCTCGGATATAGACCGCTGACCACAACGCAATGAATGTAGTTGCCAGCCAATGTAATATATCGTGAATTTATTAGTTAAAGAACATCGTAGATAAATTGACGTAAAGCGCTGTAGGAGGTAACACATATTCAATGTTCTTCAAGTGTGGGGACAAAAGAATAGTATGTTTATGTTTAGACTTTTCAGTCTTGGCTGCATCGTATCTGTTATACTGCTAAGTAGTTCAAACACAGTAGGTATTGGCAGCTAAACCTTTAACAGTTGCAGTGCTCGATCATTCCCAAAGACCATAAAGTAGCGATTCCAACTAGTCAGCCAGTGTTAATGTCCCATTACCAAAACTCACGGAAACCCTTTATAGATCAACTGATTAATATTTCAAGTTCAAATCTCGAGTTGCAAAGGTCAATCGATATACATCTCGTCAAACTTTCATACATATTGATTTTAATAGGTATTGACAGGAATAAGAGCATTACTCAGCGAATAACGCGACTTAGCACAGTCTAGTCGCAGATAGGCAAAACTGCTTTTTATCTGCGGTCTCCAGGGCATGTTGATTGTCAATGATTCAATGTTTTAACGATAATAACTGTACAATTGTTTAAAGATCGATTCGTCAAGGGCATGTTAAGAGACATTTACAAGTAGCGGTATTCAATTCTATAAATTATTTTGCAATCCCGTTTTCTCTGTATACTTTGTTCCTAACCCTTTAACCTCAGCTTTCAAGAGCCAACATGAAGCCGAGCTGTTTCTCATGTTATTTCATTACGTCCTGTGGCTGTCCCACTGTTTTTTACCTGTCTTGTTTATGTTTGCTGCCAGCGGTGTCGAGGTGGTTTCCTTCATCCCTCGGGCTAACATATGAGTGAAATATTATAAAGTAATGCGTTAAATCCCAATCAAACAATCAAACAAACAACGTTACGACTAGGGGTGGCATGGCGCTGGGCAGTATATTTCAACAACAGTCAAAATGTGCAGTCAAACCCACTAGTTTATTTTCTCGGCCCATCGAATTGTGCCCGAAAGGAGATCAGGATTGCAGGCGTCATTAACCAATTGTTCGAGAGATACGTTTTTACATTAGTTTTCTGAAATAATTTCACCACCCTGAGGGTCGTTGAAGTTTCTGAGGTTTTGATTCGTTTCCTGTTTGGTGTCTCGCATAGAATATCTCTCTACTCAACATAGAGCTGGCCTTTTTTTCTCCTGAAACAAATATTTATAACAATTATTTATAACCATATAAGTGTAGACAACACTTAGGAATACTCCTTCGGGGAGGTCTCATCACATATGTTATTATACAGAAACCCTAGACATTGTAATGCGTTACGCCTTTACATATACTGCGATGAGATACATGCATGACTATGGCTTCATGTGAAACCATGCTTTCATATGTTTCTTTTATAACGAGGATGTACAAGGTTTAGATATAATCCGTGATAATTGACCATCCATAAGGACCGTTGACAGCTATGTTAATGTTAATGTTTATTCACCAATGAAATATAATACGGATCGACATAAGCGGTCATGGTTGAAAAGAATTTTTAAAATTTAAACACAATAGCAATATCGAAAACTTACGGTGCAATAAAACGCCGTTGACATAATTATTGACATTGGATCACGTTACGTGGGCGATACATTTCGCAAAAGACATTTCTTTCATCTACATACAACTGCTGTTAGGCATCGCCAAACATATACTAAATCATATGTTTGATTTAGAATCAGCTGAATCTATAACTGGCCGTAAACTTGATTTTCTCATGGAGAGTAGCTAAAGTCACATTATACCATATCGAGCGACCAGGGAGTCGTTACACCTCTGCAATAAACGGAAAGCTTGTGCATCGTAAGAGAGTAATATTTCTACTAAGAGCTTATACTTTGAGTGAATATTAAATTGGCGGGTTTAAAGCCCCAGAGGGCTTGATCTATCCCGATGACTGAGAGGTCAAAATTCTATTAATAAAAACATTAATATTTTAAACTATTTCAAAACAAGCCATTAGGCTGATTACCAAACTCAGAGCAAATAAAGCAATGCAAACAAACAGAACATAAGATATGCAGTTGGACAAGTAAGCGGGATCACCAAGGAAGCTATTAAAGTTAAATTAAACGTTAATGGTGTGTTATGATTAAGTTATATCCATAAGACGAGAAGTGTTTTAGTTTATTAGAAACCCATACCTCACATGCTATGTAAACACGGTGTGACTGCTTACAAAATACTGCACCCTGCTGCCATTTTATAATTGCAACCTATAGGTACGTTTTACACATTTTCTCTACGCCCTTGTATTATGTTGCTACGCTGACATCTGAGATCATGTTCTGGTTAAATTGAGGTTCTGACAAAATCAACATAGGTTAATATTAAACAAGGTGTACTATA
Organism: Mopalia kennerleyi; assembly: GCA_034783855.1. Lineage (NCBI taxonomy): Eukaryota > Metazoa > Mollusca > Polyplacophora > Chitonida > Mopaliidae > Mopalia > Mopalia kennerleyi. The sequence continues at coordinate 11,943 of JAVFBX010031192.1, read as the reverse complement.
TAATAAGTTCAGCTGTACTGTATACGACCACATCAATCTAATATATGCAAGTAGTCGGGTCTGGGTTGTTTAGCGAACGTCGATCGTGATTTAAGAAAGCGCAGCTTCGCGTCCTCTAACTGATACCTTTGGCAGTTGGGCTGGGTCTCTCAGGATGCGGTGCTAAACACGAGACACAACGGGATGTCATAAGAGCAACTTAGCTATACGTTAATATAACTGTGTCACACCTTACGTTATTCCCTCCTTAATGAAGCGATTAATATTGCAGAACTCCTAGGACTACTAATATCTCGAGTTGTTAATTTTAACTGATACCCACCTCTTGCGATTGTAATAACTATTAATTCGCAGGTATTGATTAAAAGTAGCTTTAGTATGTTACACGCGTTCAGCATAAACTACCTTTCATCCAAACATAGTAACCAGCCATGTCACTTACTAGACGATCCTATATGATTTTGGACATCCTATAGGATAAGTATAAAATCCCGTAAAATTTGGAAAACTTTACAGAAAAGTCTATAGGATTCCATAGAAAGTGATTCTGTAAGTGATTCTTGTGGTCGTCAACACTAAAATGGACTTACAAGCGTCGTTTCATATGCTTGACAGATAAGCCGACCTTAAAACTTTTGTTTCCTTGTGTAGGATATTACACCATTCGAACCTCCGAGAATCCAGCTGTTTTAGTTAATGCTATAAGGTCGTGTAGACTCCTCGGTTGATTCAGACTTTGCCTATCCCATTATGCTGCACAATATAAGTCAGAACAGACTTACTTATTTATTTATTTATTTTATTTATTTCTTTGGAAAGCTCGGATACTCAGTATTAGAAAAATGGATATTTAGTGAAGCGTCATATATAATTTTTAAACTTATTACTAATCAATTAAAGGTCCCCTTGTTTCACACGGAATACAGTTATCTGGTAAACTGATTGCATTCTCAGAATGTAATAACTCTAAAGTAGCCCTTGAACTAAGTAAGGGTGCCTCATTTATTACAAATGTGCTTACAACGATTCGATTTGACTGTTTTGTGAGCACAATTTAAGTAAATCGGCTCAAAATATATCTTTCGGAATATATTTTTAAAAGCATATGCCAAAGTTTAGCAATGAGGCAGCTTTTTTTAGCTCACATTGTCCCCTTTGATACGACAAGTTGATGTATAAGCGATGAATCTTGAGTGAAACGAAACATTCACTTATGCAAATAGAAACACAGAAGGAAGCCTAGTTTATTGTAATAATCTTCTTAATCTCCAAAACCTTGTCAATTCCTTTATTTTGTGCTCAATGAAAATGAAAAACGAAAGTAGAAATACTGATGTTTTCAATGTTTACGTTTAAGTAAATGGAAACGTTTTTTGTCTATTTTGAGGCAGATGGGCCCAGCAAGATCCAAACTTGTAATGTATTGACGAGCCATTTTGTAAATATCTTGTAAAGTTACAAACGCTGCCTAGAGTGTATGAGTAAGCATACCTGTTTCATGTGTTATTCGCGGTTTCAAGGTGATCGTCTGCATCTTCCCACTTTAACATGAGTCCGTCCTGCAATGTTTAAATGAGTTGAATGTTAACCTTTACAGATTCTGATTCTGCGTTGATTACAAAAACAATTTAGGATTGCTCTACAATATCGCGTGTGCTATTCAATATATCTGTTATAGAGAAAGACAGATTAGCTTCCCTGCCCCGGTATTCAAACTGGGCGGGTCATCTGTGGACGCCTTAATCCCAACGCGTTGTTGTGCTCGGCTGTAAATTCAAACAAACTTTGTGTCTTTTATGTTGGCTCTAAACATGTTTTCCCCTTTTTTCGGGTTCCTTTTTTCTCCAAAGAACGTCTGCATGGACTTGTTTTGGTCAATTCCATCGGACAAGAATATCAAGTTCAACACATCGATCTGCATCACGATTTTATTTTACTTGTATCTAGCCGTTTACAAATTAGTCATTATATTAAGTTGGTGGAGAACATTGAAGCCGTCTCCATATTATATTGATAGAACAATCATTCATACCCGTAAACTTAGTTCCACGGACGCTTAAAACGTGTTCTGTTCGACCCTAAGAGCATGCATCACTTCCGCCGTGTTAAGCATCCTTCCGGTGGTCTGGTTGCATCAAAGACACCGCTGTGCTGTATAAAGGTCAAAGAAATGTATTAACAATTCGCGCTACGGTACCTTGGCAGTCCGTTTACGAGAGTTTATAAGCTTAACATGTACATTATAGATTTGATACGATGAATGTCTTCAACTTGCCGAAGGAAGTTAGCTGTGCTTCTTTTGTAAAAATTCCAGACGAACGGACAGAGGGAAGGTTAGGATGTAGGCGTATTGCCTCTTCCTCACAGACGAACAGAATGGCGGTTAAGATGTTAGCGTATTGCCTAAATCGTTACTTCTGTTCGAAATTAAAAGGGTCATGGCTACACAGCAAAGACAAAAGAAAATACCACGCTGAAACTCGAGTAAAGGTAAACTGCACTCACCGGGCTTATACCACAAATACTTTTTACGGGTTTTTACTATAAGACTCTTTACCGGGCTTAAGGATACTCTACCCCTGCCCCCACCAGCTCACAATTTGCAAGTTTTGTATGGGGCTATTGCTATAAGCCCATTCTGTAATCGTAAAAAATTGAGAAAATTTACTTATTTTTAGCTAAATGCGCGGGACTACATGAAAACCAACTATTACTGAAGCCAATTAATTATTGGGCTTTTGGAGCTGAAAGAGTATCGTATCTAAACGACCAAGTGTCTAGATTAAGGCTGATTTAGCGTTTGAGTGTGTTAGCCCAGTTCTCCTGTTAAAGCCAACCCAGAGATTGTGTTAAAGACACCCTCCTCGAGAGCCTCAGCGCATCATATGAAAGCCTACATATGGGTCATTGGTTGAGACTGGCTTGCGATAATTTCCACTGAAAGCAGACGTTCTAGGTTCAATTTTTGGAAATCCCCTATTCCAACACAGCCTCGTGTTCGGTTTACTCGTGAAACTATGTCTTTGATGACATAACTGTCAAAATATCAAATGAGCGGCAAAATAATTTGTCTATCGATGAAAGAGGGTACGATAGTGAGTCGGACATTTCTGTTTGTGAGAGTTCTTCTGATTCGAGCCCTGTGTATGTAGGCTTAGTCAGTCTAAAACAGCTAGGCCTAATGCCCGCTAACAACACGCCCGAAAGTCCAGTGAAATTCCACTGTTTTGTTGCCAATTGTGCACCTGGTCTGTTGTAATCGGGTGATTTTAAAGAAACCTTTATTCTTATCAAATAACAATGTTATACGATCAGTTAACTTAACAAACTCCCAATCGTACATTTGCCAGTGGTTTGACACATAGGCAATAGCCCCATATCAAAGCCTTTAGGTTCTAGTTATTATTGCTTATTCTAGAGCAGATCCGATTTTAAAAATTTGAAAAGAAAACCGTGAACTTGATGATCAAATTTGACTACATTATTTACATCAGCGGTGTTTTTACAATCAATTAAACACAGGTAGCTATCTGGAGAGAATTAACAGACTGCTCGCTGTGCATATACGCATATCAATATTTTCCGTGTATTGTATATTGAGCACTTGTTATTAGCTGTCCGGATTGCCAATGTATATACACTATCTGACGCCACATGTGGTTGATTGGTGTTAGTATTTTAAGAGATAGCTCACAGCTTGAATGGAATTCAAATAACATTTGATACGGTAAGCCTTTGTCAGTTTTATAGAAAAACTGGTATATTGCACATTATATATATAGTTATTTCCGAAACAAACATAGCAGGGGTAAATTCGATATTATAAACAAATTATGAAAAAGAAGATTGAACTACTTCAAAGAATTGCACATGAAAGAAGTAAACCTGTCGTAAAATAGATACATTTTACCTGTTTTCTCTGCTTTCATTTTTCAGTGTACAATACTTGGGAAAATGCCTACTTCTCGGCTGTTATTATATAATATTTTTTGTTATATTTTGCACAGTTTATCTCAACAAATAAAACTAAATATCAGTCATTCAGATTTTTAATATATTTTTTTTTTTGTTTTTCAGATATAGTTATAAGAAGTTTAAATTTCACTCTTGTGGCTCATTTTTATTTTATTTTTTAGCTTTAACACAATATTGCAAGAAAATTGAATGACCGTTTTTCGGTTCATATAATGTATTGCACGTTGATGTAAAAATACAATTGACGTCAATGGTGTAGAAGAAGTATCAATTTGAAAAAAAAGGTAGCAAAAACTAACTTTTTATGCAAAATATTTGATTCTGTAAGTTTAAGAAAAAAATATTTTATTTATTATTGTTCTGCAGAAAAAGACGATTCAGAATATATTGACATGTGTTGCAAAATTCACAGCAGTTTAGCAGTATAACGGCGAAATGTAAAAACACTCTGTAGAGGGGTTAGAGTATCTTTAATATACCATAAAGACTATTTACCGAAAGTATACTATAATGACTATTTACCGGACGTATACCATGAAGGCTATTTACCGGGCTTAATATACCACGAAGACTATTTACAAGGCTTGCTCCATCAATACTATTTACCGGGTTTATAGCACAAGGACTACTTACCGGGCGTATACCATAAAGACTGATGGCTTATGCCATGACGACCATTTATCAGGCTTATATCATAAAGCTTTTTTATCTGGCTTATGTTATAAAGATTATTTACCAGGCTCAAACCATAGAAATATATTTATTGGGTTTATACGATAAAATTAAAAAGAGGTATACAAAAGAGACCATTTACTTGGTTTATACCATAAATACTATATCCGCGGCTTAAATCATAAGGGTGTTTACCGGGCTGATATAAAGACTATTTCCCAGGCTTATACCACAAGGACTACTTACCGAGCGTATACCATAAAGACTTAAATCATAAGGGTATTTCCGGGCTGATATAAAGACTATTTACCGGGCTTCTGCCATAAAGACTACTTACCGGGCGTATACCATAAAGACTTAAATCATAAGGGTATTTCCGGGCTGATATAGACTGTTTACCAGGCTTCTGCCATAAAGACTAAGGTTCACAGCTCTAACCTCCTACGCACCAGCAACAATATTACATTTATTATTGATGAGGTAGACTGAATCATGAAGATTCGTTCAATACCTGCATGACTGCATTACCCTACATGTATGCTGCAGAAACAGTGTGCTGGGCAATTCAATTAAGCCAACTACCCTATCATTTTTTATACGCCCCAAATTTATCAAATTGATGTAGCTTCAGTCCTACATGCCGGACAGACCTTCGCTTTCTTAATAAACGAAATTAACCACTGAATAAATGATTAGTTAGTAAAGTGTATTTACGGCCTTTGCATCATTCTTCTACAAAAGCCCTTGACCCTTTTGCCTATATAATGTTTGCATTCAATAATAACATATGTATAATCTCTGGATATGTAAACCTTTACCACTATCTACGGCATCGTGTCTATTGGTCAGATTTTAAAAATTCATGCGCAGAATATTTCACATTTATAAGACCCGCGCATCAAAAAGAAATTGTTTCAGGAGTAACAAAGCAGTAAAGTACGGCGCCTTTATGAGAACCAGAAAACAGAAGGTTCTTTCCACTCATTCATTTTTAAAGGTTCTTTTTATGCATATGCATTATTATTATTTTTCAACTGAAAAGTTAAAATTTGTTGTGTTTTGAATTATACGAAGTCTCCCAGCATTCTTCAGATGAACCTCGATCTCAAACTTCATAAGCGGGAGGGCGCTGGATATAAATGCCATTGAGGTGAGGACTAAGGGAGGTTGCCTACTTCTAGACTCCTGCCATATGATACTACGACTGTGGATATATGCTTTGTCACAATAGATTGCAATGTATAGGAATATTAAGCTTTAATCTAAATATTACTTGTTTCGCTATTGATATAAGCTAACGAAAAAACAAATTTACGAAAGATTGAAAATAAACAATTTTATTCTTAGATCAACAGGAAACTCACTCTATACCTCCCGCCTAACAAATCAGAAACAAAACTTTAGCAAAGATTGACGTATAGTCGATATGAACCAAACTTGCAGTAAAAGTGGAAGCCTTCCGTGATTTAACAAATCACAGTTCTATTTTTCTAATTGGAGAGTTGGTGAACATGCGAACGGAATCGTTAGTCAAAATTTGCTGGGCCGTTCACGCGGCTTTTCGTCTGGTTGCCATGGTAATTAAGACGATTTTTGACTTGATACGACTCGAAAAAAAACTGGATTACAATTTGTCGTTGTGAATTATTGACTACGTTCATCCTTAAATACATCAACTGATAGGATATCGAATGACAAGTATAGATTGCGAACAGCTTCACACGTGGTTTTCCCGAGGCGAGGATTTAAAAGCTGCATAGTTTTATATATCGTTATCGTGAAAGGTTTTCACATCGTGGCAGACAGTAGTCATACCATGCAGGCTATTTGTCGATATAGGAGTAGCGAAATTCGGCGAATAGAAAGGTGTAAACGAACATGCGGTGTGTCGAATTCAACAGTTCGAATAAGATATAACATGTTTTACTTGCTGTAACCGTTTAGTATGAACTAGCTTTTTAACACGCCATCACGTTCGTCCCACGAGAGTCGTGGGGCGGCGTTTAGAAATGTTTACTGAAGGTGTGCATTGGATCTAAATAAACCTGAGCAGAATTGTGATTAAACAACATTTAAACGTGTTAATAACTTCAAAAGAACTACATTTCAAGGCGGTTTTATAGCATAAGTATATAGTCTCGACGTATTCAAGCAGAGGTAATTTGCCCCGACGACGACCACAAAATTAACAGCCATCTGCCGATTCTCGCTTCATAAACTAGTACTTTTTAGGACATGTGGATGTCCATACGAAGACGAAAGTTAAATCGCATGTCCTTATGTTCATTTAAACTAGTCGGTCCAATCCACTCTTTGTATCGAATGGGCACAGTTTAACATATAAAGTACGACCCACAACAAACGTATGGTAACAAAGAAAAGCCGCTTTTAACAAACGTGACTAACTCAACAAAACTGAAAGCCATCTAACCTTTGCAATTTAAAAACGGCTGTCAGAAAACATAGAATTTCTGCTTGAGTCCAGCCAGTCAAGTAATGGTTATTTTTTTAAATGGAAGAGACTATTCACAGTGGCGAACTGTAAATCTGTATTTTCTGTGAGCCCAACAGTTTTGTTAAATCATCCTTTAAGCTGGAAAGAAAATCGTTTCTTTCCCAAATATGTTCTGACTGAGTACGGCCACATATTGTGGATAGTCGTCAGTGAATGTGCGGAACATTTCATGGCGTTATCAGCAATAGGTTTGTTTGTTTGATTGATTGGGGTTTTACATCGTACTCAAATGTATTTCACTTATATGACGACGGATTGTCCACTTCACACTGTTCCTTGCTCTAGTATGGTGGAAAACCGGGAGGAAACATCGTGAAAACCACCCCCGCGATTGCCGGTGGCACATCTTGTGACTCACTCATATACCTGAGGGTCAACAGACGGGCTCAATCCTGTGAACGGTAAATCAAAAGAGGCGTTAGAAAGCGCGCTCGTAACCACTACACCAGGGCCACGGGCCCAATGGGTGAAGGAAACCATCCTCAATACCACTGGCAACAAACTAAAGACAATAGCGGGATGTTATAGAAAGACATCACAAACAAATCATCTTCAAATTGCCCCTTAGCTCTGTAACCCCCAGGGCAACAGGACACTCCCTCCAAACTCTCCGCGAAAAAAAAAAAAAGAGACAAAATAATATTGTGGGAATTTCTCAATTTTATTGAGGGGGAAATGAATCCCTGAACATATGACTTTATAGGGCTGTAATGTTATAACTCACATAACCATGGAATTCTCATTACCGTGCACTATGGGCTCTATTATCATTTATTCTAGGCAAAACATCACATGACCTTGAGGACATTGGCTGACTGCCTGTATATGAAAAGTAAAGCGAGAAAGTGTGAGAAAAGCCAATCATGCACCTAAGTTGGAATTTTAAAAGCTATTCTCTGAAGAAAAAAATCATATTCCTCATGTGTCTTAAAGGAGAGAGGCTTATAAAACAATTGAAATTTATCATTTTAATTTCATTTTTATAAAATGCATGTAGTAACAACCCGGGGTTTTTCTTCAGATTTATCAGCTGCACTCAATGTTACTTCACTCATATAGCCAGCCAAATTATTGACACAGCCCTGGAATTTTAAGTGCATTTCTCTGTGAAATTTGTGTATTCCGCCAGTGCCCTTAACAAGAGAATTATCTGACATATTAAATTTGTTTTTAGCAAATAATAACCATCAGAGGTTTTTTTTCTTCAGGTTTATCAGCTTTCGTTAGCTTATGATAAATATTTATATAAATTTATTGTCTATAAAACAAACTGATGGCAGGAAATTGCACCTGGCTGAAAAAGCTAGGAAACAAAATAACGGTAACTGTGTAAACATGTTGTTGTTAGAATCCCCTGTTTTGATAGGCAAACAGCCAATGGGAGGGCTTGATGCCTGTCACATGACAGAAAAGTAAATCCGATCCTGACGACATATTTATGACAACTTGTTCATAATAAACCCTCAATAAACACTACCTCAATGTAAACAGCAACAATGCAAAACAGTTCTGTTTTCAGGTAGCCATGCTGAAGTAAACATGTTTTTGTTTGGATTGATTGATATTTAACGCCATGTTTAGAGATATGTCACTTCAACTGTACTGCCACCTTAACACATCCATGAAATGCGAAATGTTTATCTTTGTTTGATTGGGGTTTAATGTTGTATTCATGTGATGACAGATTGTCCATTTTACACAGTTCCTTGCTTTGAATAAGGTGGAAAAAACTTTTAAAAAAAACCCTTATATGTTCGATATTCTCAAATGTCATAATGATCTATGCAATTGATAAGTAAAATAGAAAATGTATATTTCTCATCGGGTGAAAACAGAATTTATTTTATTTTCACTTTAACAGGCAGGTCTATCTCGCAATGGAATGTTAATCTGTTGTTTAGGTCAAACATTGGGATTATAAGATTAGTATCGGATTATCAGGGAATATAATCTAAGTAGAGGTGTGAGCAACATAAACAATCTTTGCAGTCTGTGTGTATAATAAACAAACATTGGCAAGGGGAAATGGTTTCGTCAAATGTTTTTGAAAGGGGTGTAAGTCCAGTCGTGAGAAGAGCCCTTAAACGCATTCCTTTTGGGATAATAAATTAATTATTTGTGTGGGTCATGCAATTTGGGTTATATGTCAGGTGTTGTTGTTGAGGGGGGAGGGGTGGATAATCAGCGGAACAGCCCCCGAGCACATTGCTTAGGTTTATTATACAGAATATTGGCAGAGGGTCAGTTTTGGTATTACGTTGCTTAAATCTTACATCATCTGTTATTGAGGGTGGGGGATGCGCAGCACCTGGAAAAGCTCACAAATACAGCAATACACGCCTTAGTCTGTTTCTTTAACAGGTGTTCAACATCAAGCATACATATATTCCATATATAATGTATAGTGAAAGAAACGTTTGCTCTGGTCAAAGTTTTTATTATGTCCAAAGTTATTGAAGGGGGGAAGAAGGGTGGGGGTGTGGGAGGGGGGAGGACGTGCAGTCCTTGGAATAGGCCCCAGACATAAATATTGACATTGGCAGGTTTCCAGGTCTGGTTGATCCCCTGCTAAGGCTTTGTCAGGACAAGTCAATAACCCTGTATTTATACCACAAGAAGGTGGTCATGATTTTATGCTATAAATTTACTCCTTACTCTTGTCATATAGTCCTTGTTAACCAATTTTCCACAGATAAAAGAATTTATTACCTGTGAACTAATGTCACACGCTTGATTGAGACTGTTTGGTTGAATAATTTGATCGGGTAATTTATTGATATTTAATGTGCCGTTTTTTCAACAGTCTTATTTCATATTTTCTTCCTTTGTTTTGAACATAATTTTATAAATAAAATGTATAACAAATAAATTTAAATGAGCCACTTTGGGTATAAGGCAAGTCTGTAATGATATGACCTCGAGTTTATTGTCAGTTTTAAGGTTATGGGCTAGGTGTCAGGTAAGTCTTAGGGTTAGGTTTGGGCTAAGGTATAGTGATAGGCGTAGGGTTAGGTTTGGGCTAAGGTATAGTGATAGGCGTAGGGTTAGGTTTGGGCTAAGGTATAGTGATAGGCTTAGGGTTAGGTTTGGGCTAAGGTATAGTGATAGGCTTAGGGTTAGTGTATAAACTGTGACATCAGCCATTTCAAATCGTAAATAATAGCCGAATCAAGGTGTAATTTTAGGTTCCATAGTTGCTTGATTTGTTGATTTATGAATTAGATTTTGAGCAGTTGAGAGGGATTATTAATTGCATGCTTGACTGACTGATTGGGAGCCAATAGCAGGGGGTAAATTTACAATCAAATGCTACTATAAATTGGGATTTGGTGCCCCCTTAACTCAACAGGGCACCAGGCTATCAACAGTTCCTACCAACCAATTTACAATAAAATTGGATTTGCTTCCCTCCAACCACCCGAGATATGGGGCCAAAACAGATAACGAATGAGGTGTATTGAATAGGCGTTGGGGTTTATCACCTGATGTTTGGGGCCTTACAACTGAGGAAAAGAGCCTTTCAAATAGGGAATGGGGCATATTACCTGGGGTCAATCACCTGGCAAATGGGGCCTACTTCTATTAGCTGGGCTACTGAGGTATGGGACCTTACAACTGAGGAACAGAGACATTGATGACATTGGTGAGTGGGGCCTGCCACTGGGCTGCTAAGGCTTGGGGCCTAATCCCTTGGGGAATGGGAATAAATCTAGGCTCCTGGAACATACATGTAGTATTTTCTAGTTAGCTCTGAGAGCCCCTGGGCAACATGAAGCTCTAACCGCCCGCCTGTAGTGTTCTGAAATCTCATGAGATGTATATACATGTAATATAGCAAATTTAAAAAAAATAATAAATTAAAAAAAAAAATACACCAGCACACTGATACAAACACATCTGCGTAATAGAATATATAGCCTTCAGCTTTTTTCTGATTTTATTATTATATTATTCATATCTGAAATTAATCTGTTATACAGGACATCAATAGTTGAACGGCGGTTCAATTCAGGGGCACATGTTCTAACCATACCTGAGCCATGGATGACAGTGCACTACCACTCCTAGTACCGTTACATCAGTATGTAACAAATCTGTTACAATATGACAAATTATAACTACTTAAAGTGGCGAGCTGCTGGAATTTCCCAGTTGCTCCAGGGCTAAAAGGGCAACATGGGGACATTTTCCGCCAATCTGTTTGTGTTGTCGTTGTATTGTGTCTTGTGATTAACCTATTTTGTAATTGTTTTCTGCCGTTGTTGTCATAAGCTTATGCACTGATCAGCCACAATTTATGTACACAAATGTTTTTATTTTTAAACCACTAACAAAAATTTATGCTTTTTTTGAGGATGGCAAGAAAAGGGTCACTGTTGCCTGGCTCAATTCTGTCATGGGGCACTTCTGACTGCAGTTGCTGGTGTTGTATGCAAAGGTCAAGGCCGTTAGACTGGCTGTCTGAAAACACCAGTGACTACAACCAATCAAGATCTGTATGAAGATCTAGTTCTATCGTCTACTCATGGCTGTGTGATTGCTTTTAGAAATAAGTGAATAATTACAGTGTTTAAACCCAGCAAGGAATATATGCATAATATACAGCCCAGCAGCAAAAGGGATATAGAGGATTTTAATTGGATGTTTAAAAGAAAATCCAATACTGGCAATCCTCAAGAAACTTGCCTTATTTTGTTAGAGGCTATAATTGTTTGTTTGTTTGATTGGTGTTTAACGTCGTACTCAAGGGTATTTCACTTATATGACGACGGAGACAAAAA
>JAVFBX010031081.1:0-17872 GCA_034783855.1 Mopalia kennerleyi | reverse complement strand
CCCCCCCCCCCCCCCCCCCCCCGAAACTGTGAAGAAAATATGATGTATCAGAATTATTAGAGGCGAGTTGTATAATATAAGTTTATTAAATAGAAAAAGTGTTTCGTTTTAGATTTTGAGACATTATACCTCGGGGTCATTCTCTAAAAAAGTTAACAAATAAATAAGTCTGTGACAAGCATTTATTTAATAAAAACTCCAACCGTTTGACTAAGTTGGTTCACAAAGTGCAGAAAAACAATGGTTGTAAGAAAAAAACATATTCCTGCGAGCATGTTGTGAACTTTGTTTTCGTTAGCTCAAACTTATTTTTGTTTTTGCAAGCTAGGTCTTTTATTAGTGAAGATAAATATAAAATTGTAAAATACAGATAAGTAAAGACGATTGATAGGGTTTCTGTAAATATTTATAAGACTGCTTAATATTCGTTTTTCGGATTTTCATCCTTTCAAGCAATGCGTTTACACAACATAAATGTGTGCAAGTAGTTATATTAGAGTACTGTTTAATCAGTAAAAAACTGTTATTAAAAAACAACTAACATTTATTCCGGACAAATAAAAAGATAATTTATTTAAAAGGTGATTTTGATTCAAATGTTTGCAAAATTATTATTTGTAAAAATATATAATCGGTCAAACAGAACAAATTTTGAAATCGTTTATTATATTTTTTGCAAAAAAAAGTAATACGGCACATTTCTAACAAACTATTATTGATTTGAAAACTGAAGGAACAAAAATACCATCTAGGTATTATGCAATAAAGGGTAAACAATGTTTTGTTTGGAGCAAATATAAAAAGAATCATACTGTTAAAAAAATAAATAGATAAAGAAATATTTAGAAAATTGATTGGCTGGTGTATTGTGTGCAGTATTTTGGGAAATGAACCTTTAAGGTAAAATATTAAACAAAAAAATACGAGACAATACGTTTTTTTTTTAAATTATCTGTTTGAAAAGCCACGAAAAGCTCATTAAAAAAAGAAATCATATAAAAAAAAAACTATCTTTGGATGAAAAAAATCAATAGAAATTAATATTTACATCTGAAATTTAAAAACAACACAAATATGAAGAAAATAGTTTCTTCGATGCATTTGTATCGAAATAAAAACGTAGCCTTGTTGATAAAAGTAAAAACAGGAAAATAAAGTCATTCAAAAGCAAGAGAATATTCCCAAAATGTTTTAATGCTGGGAAATATTGGGAAAAAAGGGTAAATTTTGATGTGGGATATATGAGAAAAGTAAGGAAAATTATCGTTACCAAGTTAACATTAAGAAACAGCGTTTTGAGTATATGGGACGATAAAAGCCCCGACTTTTGCATTTATATAGGGAAACCTAGAGAACTAATATATTTAGAGAGCAGGCGTTTAAAATAGAAGTATAACTTCTAGAACTTTAACTTGAAATTCCGGCAAAAGTAGCTAGGACAGGACAGTGTTCAGACTACATTACAAGTAAACGAAAACAAGCAATTATCCACTGTTTCAGGTGAAAACTGCCGTTAGAACGTTAACTTTAGGTTTAGAAAGAGGGATTCAGTACCCGCTGTCAATTTTCATTATGAAGTGGACAAGATAATAATTATATAATTTTAGATTTGATCGAAATATTTAATTATATTCCACTAAAGAGAGTTTTAGGTGAAGGACATTATGAATGAAATATTTAATTTTCTATTCCTCCCAATAATCACAGTTCACACATAGTTAAGTAATTGATGTAACACATTGAAAAATAATATCATTTTTGCTCATATTCACATCAAGGAAAAAAGCATTACGGTTGCGATTTTTCTCTCTGCTTATCTTAACTACTCAGGAATTTTGCCTCGTGTTTCTTTGTGAAAGACTTTTTATTCGAATACTGTTCAAAACTGCAAAACAAAACTGTGTCTTTACAAATAAATTAAACAATACATCGGGGTAATATATCACTGTGTATCCAGAATGGTACTGAGCATATACGTGTGACGCTTGTTTTGTTTAGATATACTGTTGGCACATGTCGTAAACAGTTCAGCTATACTCTGGACCACGAGTTCTCCGGCCACTTTCACAAAATGTCGTTCGACATTAAAATGTCGTACAATATTTTTTTTCGCCTATATAGTTTAACCTGACAAAGTTTTATTGTACGATATATTTTTTTCTTGTTGTTTTCGGAATTGAACACTTGCAATAGGTCTTTAATTTATGGCGTCATGGTTCATAGTTGAAAGGGCATCGGTCCAAGATTTGTATGGATCAGGTTCTTATTGGCAAAGTCTCATCATTGTGTAATTGTTGACACCTTTCCCAAGAAGGATCAGCTTAGGGGCGATTAGCGACTTGATTTTCTGCGAAAAAAAATAAGGTTGTCTTTCTGGCCGTCTTGTCAACCACTGTCGCTGAAGGATGTACCAAAAATTAAATTCGAATACTAGAAAGTCTTATCGTATTCCATAGACCCTTAAATAAAGTGTTTATTTAACCAAGGATGCTATCATGTGTCAATGTATCCGTGCTTGTCATGAATTCAATTGCATATTGACAATCAATTATTATTATTTACTGAGATGCCCTCTGTCCTGTCATTCAGATTCCACTATCCAAGCGACTGTGTATATAGTTTCCCAAAATTGATTATTATTATAAGTACTAGTAGTAGTGCTATTGTTAATACGCTTTGGATTTAAATTGGCCTCTAAGGGAAGTTTTTTTCCGAATGGTGCCATTAGTGCTACTCAGTATGGATTATAGAAGTCTATCTTCATTATCAGAGATGGACCCCGTGGAATAGGTGTGAAGATTAATATCTGTGTATCCTCCTCTTCGCTATAATTGTTTGCGGTGGATCATAAAAAAAGATTTACGTGATGCTACTATCACGTGACTATAAACGAACTGTTTGAATTCGGCGAAATACAGCGATACAAAGAACTTTAATCCGATTTAAATTTCTTTGACATTTTTCTTGGTAAAATTTAATGGGAGCTGTGTGCTTATTTCTCTGTTTGAACTCCGGAATGGACAGGTACATCAGCTACATTAGGGATACTTACTTAGTGTTGAAATGAGGATATGACCTGATTAACTTTGTGATATTATGTAACATGCGACTCTAGACTTCATCAACTGCATACACTGTTAAAAAGATGGGTCAAAGGCTATAAAAATAATTGCTCCGCTCTGTGACGTCTATTGAACAATTTTGTGTACAAGTTATCGTATCAACTACTGAAAATTGTTAAGCAAGGCATTTAAACCCGAGGAAAAAAATATTGCCACAAATTATTGTCACAACTCAACTCGTTCTTCCAATGGTTTTATGAATTTAGATTTGGGGTAAGTAATATTCAGTTTGTACGCCAGTGTCTCATTCAAAGATGGCCATGTTATATCACAATTTACAGAATATCATGAATAAGGCGATGGAATTTAGTTTGTCATCCGCGCTGTTGTTTTCTGTTAGATTTGTACATGTGAGCATCTTGTCCGCAAGATCATCTTAAACGGATTGGGATACATTGGATAACATTAGGAATGTGATACATTGGATAACATTAGGATTGTGTTACATTGGATATCATTGCTGACGTGTTTCTATTAAATAAGTTTGCTTTTCAGTCAGATAAACCTTAAAATAGTTATCTATTTCTAATTTTCTTCTTTACGTTATTTTTGGTGAATAAACAATCAATCAATCAATCAATCAAATAATTAGAAGCTTGAAGCTTTCCCATTCACACTAAATCTCCTGTAAGGTGGTCGGAAAGAGCTACGGGGAGTACCCCACAGTCAACCATAACAAACTGATGAGTTCAAACTGATTATTAAAGTCAATGCACGCCTTTTTAATTTTGCCTCAATGTTACTGTTTAACGAGAAAGGGGACAAAATTGTTCGACCATACATGATTGCTCTTAAAGTCGCGGTTTTGAGGAAGCTGTATGCTGCAGGCGGAGCCGATCTCCGAAGCCCCTTTGGAACATACTACAAGCGGAGGCAGATTTCTGAATCCTTTTTGGGGACATCATGAAGGCGGAGTTAGATCTCTCCTGGGTCATGGTACAGTCGGAGTAAGAGGCCCATCGGGGACATGGTGCAACTGAAGACAGTTCTGTGAAGCCCCTCGTGGACACGCTGCAGGCGAATACAGATCTATGAAACCTTTCGAGGACATGATACAGGCGTAATCAGCTTCCTATATACGTACATCATCCCGAGGCAATGCGGAAAAAGATCGTCGTATTAAACCTCTCTTCAATGCCTACCTTGCACTCAAAGGCACAACCACCTGATTTAACTGTAATGTATAACAGCGACTTTCGAGGGGTATCTCTTTATTTCACCCAATCAGGTGGGAGCTTTCATTGACAAAATAAGCAGCGGGCTTAACACAGGATGACAAGTAGGCTAAATGTGGATACACACATCATCTCAGACTCTTTACTTGACCGTAGTACCACGCTTGTTTGTTGTCAAACGTGATTTACAAACGGCTTTCTGATTGCCGGTTTGCTACTGCAAAAGTCCAATGAAATGTTTGCCATTTGTATCAAGTCAACTGTGGCAAGGGAGAAAAGGTGTAAGCCTGGTCCTGTTTTTTACCCTTGTCTTGTAAATATTATATACGTATAGCTTACAGGTCTTTTTTGTCGAAAAATAATAATGAAACTCATTTAGCACATACTCGTACATGAAGCCTAGACTTGATTGTAGTCCTGTTATTGTATAAGCTGTAACTAATTGTTAACTATAATGTTTCCTTTAAAACGGTGTAATAACAATTAGAGGGGCGTAAATCAATGGCCATACATACAAATACAGCATGTCCTGAGTACCAAGGCATGACGCACCACATAACGATGTCGCTAGTCTGGAGTATACTATCATAGGCGTAGAAACCGTCGAAGGAAAAAACATATGCCTACCTACCAAGCCATCAGTAACATGTCAGTGGACAGCTGAATCGCTGACTGTCTCGTTTTACAACCAGATACTGAAACTGGGCATATATGACATGGCGTTTAGCCTATCATCAGAAAGAAAAAAACATGTACAATACGACAAATCCTGGATAAAAACAAAACGCATTTTAAATACACTACCTAAACGTAAGACAATATTTTCATCGTATTGTTTGTATGTAGCCGCTAAAACTCCAGTTAGCCGTGTATTCCAGGGGACCCAGAGTCAGAAAGGCAAGCAAACAAATAACGGAGACATGCCCTTTACTAGTTTATACATGTCGTGTTAAAAAATAATAACTAAATAGTTAATATATTGCAAAATCTGCCTGTGCTGTGATGCAACAATACTATTTTGCACACGGTACTACAAGCATCAGTAGCAGTATTGTCGTAAACCTTTCGGAATTTGGCGGGAATCCCCTCGCGGGTCCCGTCCAGATCTGATTTCTGCCACGCCTCTTCCTGTTTGATTCCTACACCTTCACAATTGTAGGCAGGTACAGGTATGTCTAAGTCATTTCTCAGTCTTTTCTGCAAATGTGTTCTCATTTTTCGCTGTTTAATTGTACACCACGGACAGGCTAATTTTATGGTGCTGTTTTTAATTACTTTTAACAATTTTACATTACCGGTATGCAACGTTGCTTGTAGCCTACTACACATATATGACAGGAACACCTATCGATGTTAAAATGCTCACAGTTTGTTTCTCGCAAAACGTCCGTTCCTCTGTAAATGAGGTTACTTGATATTTTTTCCGTAGTTGCTGTTATCGATAATGCGTTGAGTGTGTAGATTAATTGAAAACAATGATGAAAATGATTGTTTATACCTACTGTACTAAACTTGTAATTTTTTTTGATGGATGAGTTTTGCAATTTCATAGTCGAAATTTTAACTATAGCAGTATAGGGGTTTATCAGATGTGTTGGGATTAGAGTTGAGCTATTCAATACCCCCCCCCCCCCCTTCTCCCACACACTCCAGACGATACAGAAAGTGGGTTATTTCTCAGTAACAGCATGACCTGTTTATTGCTTTCGAAGCCTTTGTTAAGCCCCAACATTACGGTGGTAAGTAGCAGTATTGAGTACATGTTAGTTTTCTGTTTCTTTACTAATTTTCTCCTTTTCTGTTTTATTTTTTTATTTTTTGGTAGTTTTGATTCACACAAAGCGTTTTTCTTTTAACTGACAGTTATTATTTCGTGTTATGTTTCTTCAGTCAGACTCTCCAGGGATGAAAATGGATTTCTGAAATCTCGTGGGCTCAACAGTTGGGTGTTTATTTATGAATACACTTGTTTAACGAGTTTCATAAATTATCTTGGACAAGAAAGAGGTCCAAGCAAGATATCAAAGCGACACGTATTCCAGTTGTCTGGCTTTCTTCTTATTTATTATCATCAGTAAAAGTCGTTTGCTTTCAATTCTCACCACGTGGCCTCAGGGATCTAATTTGCTCTTCTCGCCGAACTAGGAGATCTCGCGTGACCACACGAATCAACAACCGCCGTATATTTGAATGCAAGGGATGTTTGCAGCAAAACGTAAGTCATGGTGATCGGACCAGCTGTGGCGGTAAAGTCGTTTTAAATGAAAAGTATTTCTGACTGTAAGTACTGGAACCACGAGACTGTGGAGTCAGGTTTGAGTTATTCTGTATATGTGCAATAGTTTTCATAAAACAGAAACGGGGTCTTTGTTTCGATTTATCGAAGTTGTGAAACTCATTTTTTTAACTTGTTTATGACTGTAGCTTTGTGCATGGAGGCCTCTGGGTGCCTTACTGGCTTGTAAGCGAAACAATTTTATTAACAAACTTTGTAACCATTGCTACATGTATACGTCTTAAAACGGCATCGATAGGTTAGAAGTGAAATAAATCCTGAGTAATTTCATAAGGACACCAAGTCCTTGTTTATTAAGGGGCGGGGTTTATGATTAGATATTAACACTGCTTTGACAGTAACAATAATAAGATATACAGACAGAATTATATTAACTTTACAGCGGTCTAAGGAAAGATGTGTATTCTCTGAATGTGTATATGCTTTATTTTGTGTTCTTGTTGTATTTGTTTGTTTAATGCGACAGTTCGTCACAAACCATGGATGCCATCAACTGTTGCAAACGAAGGAAGACCGGAATAATGCGGGTTTAACTTGTCTATGTATATCAGCAATTCAGCTTATGTCAATGTAATGTTCTTTATGTAAGACAGCTATTTCTGATTAACCTAACATTATGAAGTAACGCTTGTCCCATTTTATCGGGTGAAAGTTGAGTGTATGACTTGTGCAGAATATGGAAGTACCTGACTGGAATTGCAATTGTGTATGCATGCTTGTAAAATCGTGAGCCCCGAAGAAAATGTTTTTATGTCAGCCACATAATTATTGTAGTACAGAAAATGCGTATGAATATGATACAGACAAGTATTCTTTAGCTAACTGCTCAAGCCCTTCCAAGTAATGTTGCCTTGTTGGTTTCATCCGGTTTGAGTGTAAGATGTTTAGTAACCGTATGTCATCTTCATTATTCTGTGCATAAACAAATACAGCTCGAACTGTTTTCGTCTCCAGCTTGGGCTGCCACAAAGAGTCCAATAGTTATCAGCTAAGTTAATATCTGACAATCTATATTGCCTTTATTTCTGGTGTTAACATTAAACCTTGCTCTAGCGCTTAACCTAGCTTAGTCTAACTCTAACCTGAACCTTACACTAAACTAGCGTCATATCTAACGTATACCTACCAACTAATAATTCGATGGCCCACCGCATTTCTGTGCTGTCAAAATTGTATCATTTAATTCCTGCTAAACTATCATGAAAACTATATTCATTAAAAAGAAAACAATTATTTAACGCTAATAAAGCTGTTTGTCTGTCCAGATAGATTGTCACATTTTTGTTTTTGCTTTTGTTCAGTGTTACGGTCATCTCACGCAGATGCTGACGTGCCAGTCAAAAAGGTGCATTCATACAACATCAGAAACTAGAAATAATCAGTTTCGTATTGCTCATTGAGCTAAGCGGGAGGAGTTATGTTGTTATTGTGTTTGTTATTTGTTATATACGCTGGGATAAGACCATGGTAAGGTTATTTCAATCCTTCATTAGAAACCCCTATGGTATGTTTTATAGTTGTGAACAGAATATTCTTTGACTCTGAATTCAAAAGGTTACATTTCCTATATAGTTTGTTGAATCTTAAATGATTTCACAGAAATGAGGATTGGAAAAGCCGCCTATTCAGATGTGTCAGTTATTGTGAAGGTGGACCTGACCATCCTGGGTGTGATTCGTCAACGAGTACCTGAACAAGACACCGTTACTTTATACAAGGACACTTGTTACAGTGTCGCGTCTGCAGCTTTGTGAATGTACCTGTCACAAACGTCTCTTCGATTGAGGTGTTTTGTTCCCTATAGTGCCACAAAGGTATCTAATAACAGCTTGTATAGTATTCCTGTAGGTTGGATTTCTCAGAAACCAGTCTGGTTGTATTAAGAGAATTCATCTACTGATCGTTATCCCCTTGTTATTTTTTAAATATTATTTGTTGTTTGTTGAGCCTGATCATGCAGTGATTGTTTGAATTATAATCTAAGGATATCTTGCCAAACTGAATGTGACTGAAAACATGTTAAATACCCTACTGATATTTGTGTATTTCGTCCCTCTTTACCTCCAGGTCATCTCGTCGAAACATTTCACACAGTAACATTGTCAAATATTGTCCAAGGTCTCAATTTGTTTCCAATTACACTGATTTTACCACTTAGATTGTTTTTATATACAAGAATCTATCCATAGTGAATTTTAAATTCCTTCCTTTTTTTTTACACATTTGCGAACGCCGTTAAACATTTTTTTAAAAAGGTCCAAACATTTATAACATTTTGTTGAAACCAGTTAAAGTCACATGCTGGAGGGTCGACAGCTTCGTGGAGGTTTTCTCAAAATGTTAAATTGTAGTGAGAAATATAGGGACGCGTTACTACTTTGTTGAAATTTAAGATGTTTCAGTCGTATGAGATGTGTACATACGCAACGGGGTTTGATTGCAACCAAAATTGAGTTTAGGGTGTATTTTGTTATGTGTTTGTACAATTTTCTTTTTCATTTCATTTATTCACAGAAGTACACTCATTTGGATATTTTACAGTTACAATGTATACTTTAAAAAAATATATACATATTAAATTATTGAAATATTTTGTTACTTATGATTTTTTTGACAACAATTATATCTGTCAGTCAACGGAACAAAATGATTTTCTGCAAAGTTATCCTCGAGCGTTATCTGTTTAAAATCATGTGCCAGTAATATGCTTCTTTTGTAGTTTTAAATAATGTAGATATATGAAATTGTCCAAGATTTATGAAGATTTGCTATTAAAGCCTGAAAATGAGAATGTCCGCTACAGCCAAAAGTTCCTTTCGATACGGGTTTTTCCGGGCACAGATTGATGATAATTGGACTTCGACTGGCCCGTAAAGTCCCGGCTTTACTGGAATGTTCAACCACCATAGACAAGAAAAGTGTGATTTCCCAATCACTGAAAGTCGCTTCAATAATAGTTGGACTTGTCTTTCTTGTATGTTATTCAATTCGCTTTTGGGTTTTTTTTTTGTTCGGCAGTTTACCCTGTTTATGGGTTTCATGCAATAATATCGACTTATATAATACATGTACCAGGAACGTATCTTTATGTATATTTTATTATTTTGTAAACAGGGTGCATGCGACCTTTATATAAATCAGCAATATAAAAGCACTATATATGCTCACAATAGGAGCAGCCAAAATCAATTTATATTTCGCGTCAACTGGTTATTTGGATTGATTTATAATAAATAATTTTACTGATATGGCCATCAGCATTGATATGTATTAGCCTTGTTATTATCTTGTTTTACAACACCATGAATTTGATTTATTGCTGGTTATATATATACCTACATTCACCAAAACCGTATCCATTGACACGGGCAATCTGGGGCCAGTTGTTCAAAGCACTATTACAGTTATTCCTAGATTAGATGACGTCGCTCCATGTTGAAGGCCTATCTCTAATCCTGGATTAATGTTTTAATCTGCTATTAGCGACTTATCTTGGGTTTGAGCAACTGGGCCCTGTAGGAGCTCCTAGTGAATAACACACACAGTATTGGGAATGTATAGTCGTGCAGCTTTTCGATTTAATATTGCTACAATGTCAGAAAGTTTGACAGTCATACCCACCTGTCCATTTGACATATAAACATCTACACGGAATATATTTCACTCTAATGCCCATCGTTGTTGTAAGTTAATATCATGTGGGACTCTGAAGAGTAATTACTCAGACCTGTTAGTTTCCACCTGACAATACATGTTTATAACACAGGTAGCTATTTATCAAGCTACAATTGAACATAATCAATAATATTTCATTATAATCACATAATATCTGAAAGCGGTATGAGTAATAACCACATTTATCGCTTTACCATAAACTACCACGGTCGAAAACAGATGCAAACCTGCCTGCCCAGTGTATTCTGGAGAATCATTGAGTGAGCGAGATGATGACAGATGACTAATATACCGATAACCCATTAAAATACACTCAAATATTAATATGCTGTGCTATGCTGTGATACAAAAATACACAAATGGTAATAAAATACTCTTGACATTTTTTTTTACACATATTCATAAATTTCTTCTAGAGTAGGCAGGTCTGCTGATAAACAAATGGATAATAGAAACCGAATTGGTCATAAAATGATGTAAGCTATTAACCCATTATTATTATTAAACTATTTGCGTAACAATATTTTGCATTTGAAATTTCTTGAAAAGGTCATTGGAAAATAACGTTGATATACAACGTTAAACCGCACATTTATACTTTTCAGCAATGCAACCTAAAGATTAGGATAAACAGTACAAGTGTTTGTAGCACCAAGCAACGTTTGGCTGCAGAGTTGATCTCCATTAAAAAAAATGTTCATGAGCTTTCTCAACGAACTGTGCACTCAAATGAGCACTAGTCGAAAATCCTAGGGATACAAATGTGTTTCCATACTTTCAATGCAAATAAAATGAAAAATCTGTTTTATTTTGAGGTATTTGCTGCAAAACTACAAGTGACCTTTGTCTTGAAATAAGCCAAAAAACCATCTATTGACGTTTACGATTGAACCATGGATAAATCTTCACTGACGAATGATATCAGAAAGGATACTAAAACGTTAGCTCATTAAAATCAAAGCAAAAATTGTACAGACATTACGGGACAGTTTGGTAAAGAATAACCGAATTTGTGCAAGTGGAGACCTCAAAATAATATTGCTCAAGCTATGATATATTTTTGTGTCGTTTGGAAAACCACTGTTCCCGATTGATGCCTTTTACTTTTCTTTAGAGTCTATATATATTTTTGAATGAGTGTAGAGA
This sequence comes from Mopalia kennerleyi, assembly GCA_034783855.1. Lineage (NCBI taxonomy): Eukaryota > Metazoa > Mollusca > Polyplacophora > Chitonida > Mopaliidae > Mopalia > Mopalia kennerleyi. The sequence goes on along the minus strand of JAVFBX010031081.1, from coordinate 6,458 downwards.
GAAAAAATTGCTTACCTCCACGGGGATTCGAACCCAGGACCTTTGGGTTACAGGCCCAACACTCTACATATACATATACATATACATATACATATATAGTTCAATGATTCAGGCGGATACCAGGATGTGCTCAGTGATGTAATACCTTTACTTCACTAAATTTTTTTTTTTAAACAAAACCCAAAAAACTTCAACATAAACCAGGACCTCTATCAAAGCAAACTTTTTTGAGGCCGTGATAATGTGTCCAATGAACATTAACTCCTTTGTGTTATTTATATTCTGGTCTTCCTGGTAAGCATCTCTGGCTTGGGGCGGTATATTATAAGTACCGACATTCTGCTTTAATTAGCATTAGAGGAACAGTTTTATTGGTGTGTTAGTGTGGCGATTCCTGCTGGATACACCGCCGCCATATAAATGAAATACCCTTGGGTACGGCGTTAAACATTAATCAATTAATCCGGGTTGTCACGTTCACCTGTTTATGTGGGTGCTATTGTTGCGAGAGTCTAGTTGTCATCTCATTTTAAAACCCAAGATCGACACTAACTGTCGATCTGTAAAGGTATGCACTTACATTTGGAGAGTTGAACGAGTTTCCAAATTTTCGTTTTTACACCTATTGAAGCTAGAAAACAATAACCCAGCAAAAGAAAAATTTGTTTAAGATGAAAATCTGAACAATTGAACAAAATAACTGAGGATATCAGTCTGAGTAGATCTCGTCTCCGTATTATCTCAGCTACAACCTGTAATATTTAAGGCTATTTGCTATCTGACTTGTTTTAATCTATTGTTGCTATCCAAATACTAACAGTTTATTGCTGAAAACCTCATTTATGTCCACATTCTTTCAGTTTTTCTGGACGGGAATGTTTGGTGCCGTCAGGGTTTTTGCCCGCCATGTATGCAGATTCATAGAACATACTGGCCTGCAAAATCCCTAATGTTCTAAGCAAAACGCCAATATCGACACGGGAAAATCACTCAATTCATATATACATTGAACAGAATGAAGAGTATGGAATGCTTGTTTTGGTCGTAAAATCATAGAGCTATAGTTTATAAATAACAGACCATATCATGAGCCGGCTGAGAATTCCAAAGGAAAGTCGATCATTGAAATTGTATGTGGTAAGGCAAAAGACCAGGGTGTTTAAATATTAAAGCTGGTCTTATTGGTGACCATGGGGACGTACAAGGAGAGAAAATAATCAATTAAAACTGAGTAGATAGAATTAAAAAAGGGGTATGAAAATGGTGTTCTAAAGGTATGGATAATATAGGCTTTTATAATAGCGTTAGGGCCAATTTCGTAATCAATATTGTCAGTTTCAAACATTTTTGGCTTGTACTGTTACGTACTGTTGTTGTGACAGTTGTAAAGGATTTCTATCGAATAATGCTAGGTGTAGGGATGAGACGTTCTCCATGCAATAGAGTTACTAAATTGGCTTTAACGCCAACTATCCTCACACGCAGAACAGCCTTTTTTCATAAGTTCTTTTCTCGTGGGTCTGACTGTATCTATTTGTTTCCTCCCCTTTAAGTCTTTGATAGCTCTGCTTAAACTTGGAAGATATCGAAAAACTTGTACAACTTAGTCTATCACGATAGTTTAACCAGCCTTATACACCTTTCCATAATATACCAAGAAACGTATTTTTTCTCAACATCCTTTAGGTAGTTTGTTTTAAATAGCAACACAGTTAATAATACATTTGTATAATACAGTAATTTGGCATTGATGAAAGTGTTCCGGTAACAAATGTTCCAATGGCATTTTCCTCGGCGACAAAAACTCATGTGCCGTTTACTTTGGTGACATTTGTTCTGCACAGTTTTACACCAGCGATGGCTACGGGGCTTATGTAGAGACGGTTGTCGTTATAATATTTGAGAAATTCTGACATTCTGTGATTACAATAAATACTGATTTTAAAGGTTTGACAAATCTAGACCATTGTTGTCAGAAGAAGAACACTCTCGAGTGCGCATGTCACACCCGGGTCTCAAAGAAGATAAAACATGCTTTCAGTCGTCTCTATGCCTGTATATAGTTTTGTATATGCAAAGAAATGTCAGACGATCGGAGATCTGGGTCTTTATTTTTAATGTAAACTTGAACGGTTCATCACAACCGTTGAAAAGTGTATATACCGTTGCCACATGCAGTTAAAGTGAAACACATATACACATAATTCTCTGTGGAAATATATCCAGAAGTCAGCAAGGTGTCATTGCAAAAGCATAGCCATGTACTTGTATTTATCCGATTCTCCCTTTTTCCCACTCAATTGAGTAAATAGCTGACTTTTAACGCTATATTATTTAGTCAACTTTTGTGGCTTGGCAGAGCCTATAACAGTCTTATAACATCGCTTGAAGTGGTAGCGCTTGTATGGGTGGCTGACGCAATTGATACACATATGTGTCAGGCATTAAACCAAGAGTCAATTTCCGTAATACCAAGTCGGATAGTTTTGCATGGCTTGATTAACTTTTTACAGGTTGAAAGGTGGAAATTAACATATACATGAAAAGTATTAACTAATAGTTTTGAGATATCGTTCAATATGTTCACATGTCTGTTTTATTAGGAGACTATTTATTATTATTATTATTAAAAAAGTAACTTTTTAAGTCGATTTATAGAAGGTTAATATATATATCAGGATTTAATAAAGACAGCCAGTCTCCAAGCAACAGAATAAAAATATTAATTTGAAGATTTCTGTTTCTGTTTGGTTACATTTTCTTCTCTGTAAAATAGGACCTGCGGCCGTGGCCTAGTGGTAGAGTGTGCGCTTCCTAATCCTAATCAAATTTACCGTTCACTGGATCAGGTATATGAGTGAGTCACGCGATTTCCACCGTAATAAGGCAAGGACCAGTGTGAATTGGACACCCCGTCGTCATATTGTTACGAAGTAAATACCATGGAGTACGACGTTAAACCCCAACCAAACAAACAAACAAACAATCTTATGTATAAAAATAAGCATTAATACTTAAAAAAACTGTTTTCAAGATTGTAAAAAATATCAAATCTAACAAGTAAGCAAATTATTTTGAAGAAAAAAAACATGTAGGCCTATACATGCAAGTCATTCCTAACACTTTCATTAATATCATATTTCTGAAATAGTTTTTAATATGACACCAGAATATCAATTTCCTTTAAAGTGTTTTTAGTTAAGTGAATATATAAAAACTGAATAAGGGTAATAAATACTAGTGAATAATAACAATTGCTCAAGATTATTTTGAGGTATATTATAAAGAAAGCATAAAGAAAGTAGGAGTGATAAATATATATTGTTGAATTTGTACAAACATATATAAAAGTCAAACTGAATGCTGGTAGTGATATATACTCATAAGATAGTTTGTTTGATTGTTCGTTTGTTTGATTGATTGGGGTTTAAGATCCTACTCAAGGGTATTTCACTTATATGACGACGGATTTTCCACTTCTCACGGTCCTTGCCATATTACGATGGAAAACAGGGAGGAAACCGCGTAAAAACTACCCCCACGAATGCCGGTGTCGCATCGTGCGGCTCATTCATATACCTGATCCCGTGAACGGTAAATTGAAGTAGGATTAGGAAGCACACACGCTACCACTTAGCCACGGTCGCTGGCCCTTTATCATATAAGAATAAAATGTAACCAAACAGAAGAAATCTGTAAGCAAATTATCAAATTAATATTTTTATCCTGTTGCTTGGAGACTGGGTGTCTTTATTATGTCCTGATATATATATCCAATAGCCTCCTATAAATCGACATTAAAAAGTTACTTAAAAATAATAATAAAACAGATATGTGAACTATATCTCAAAACTATTAGGTAAGATTTTTCAATTATATGTTGTATTTGTAGGCCTATATTTTTACCTATAAAAAGCTAATCAAGCCATGAAAAACTATCCGACTAGGTAAAACTGAAAATTGGCCCTTGATTTAATGCCTGGCACATATGTGCATCCCTTACGTCAGCCACCCATACAAGTGTTACCACTACAAGCAATGTTATAAGACTGTTATAGGCTCTGCCAAGCCACAAAAGTTGACCAAATAATATAGCGTTTAAAGTCCGCCATTACTCAAGCGAGTATGAAAAATGGAGAATCAGATAAAACATGTTTTTAGTCCTCTCTCTGTCTGTATATAGATCTGTATATGCAAAGAAATGTCAGACGATAGGAGATCTGCATATGTTCTATTTTTAATGTAAACTTGAATGGTTCACCACATCCGTTGGAAAGTGTTTAAACCGTTGCCACAGATAAAATGAACCACCTATACACAATATTCTCTGTGGATATATGTCCAGCAATATAATAACAAGGCCCCACTTCAGTAAGGTGTCATTGGAAAAGCATAGCAATGTGCTTGTGGTTATCTTCTTTGAGACCCGGATGTGACATGCGCACTCGAGAGTGTTATCTGGCGTATTGTTCATCATTCTTTGGAGTTGTCACCATATACTCTGATCATGGAGCTCTCTTTATAGCTCCATGCTCTGATTAATAAGTTCACTCATATATTTACCAACGGCACAGCAGCGATATAGGGGTAAAACTATTAAAGCATCTACACGTTCTCACATTTGCAAACTTTTCCCACTATTTGCGCCTGTTGCATATGGTACAATGTAAAGGTTTCGGTATTCCATTTGGCGATGACCCTTTACCTGTGAACTTAACCGTCGTAAATTCAGCTCCGGACCTCTTCGCATTATTTATGTTTATTTTTTTCATGTAAAACACCTCCACCCAAATTTCTGTATGGACAAGAAAAGAGTTCCCGTCACCAACGATCCTAAAGAAGGGGTTGTCTTCTGGTAACGGCATCAGTTTTTCCATACAAAACTCGTAATTCTCGGAGTCTTTCTCGCACATGACCAGTGTCACATAATGGAGGCCTCTAACCATGCAAAAAAAATCGTTGAAAAACAGCGCCCATCCATTCTGGTTAAAATTGCCAAGCATAAAAGCAATAGGTATGCTTAAACGGCGAGGTCCATAAGGGGACTTATTTGGAGGAGTACCAATTTCCCGGTTTGACATATTTGCCATGAAAAATAAGCCTTCCCGTTTTCCATTCATCGGATTGGAACGGTCTCCATTGTGGTCCTTCATGTACGGTGACATCACGCCTCCTTTAGCTTGGATAATAACCTGAAAATAGGCCTCTGTTTTGTTTCTGTAAAGAACATTTCCCTGATTCGTTGGGCTTTCTGGCCATGATTTGTCTTCCAGGTATTTCTCCGCTAGTTTATACAAATCCTTGGCCAACTCATTTGAGCTTTCCCCTCCTGTTGCCATGTTAAAGTCGTTCGCTTGACAGAACGATACTAGATTTAGCCTGCTTTATAGTCCGGAGTTCTTAATAGCTTTGTCGTAAATGAAACTAAATTCAGATATAAATCCCATGACGTGTCGCCTAGATCAAGTCACGTGACGTAACCGCATACCTATACAAAGACTGAATCAGGGTAGCATCCAGGCTAGGTGAGGCGGGCACCACGAGGACAGTCTACATCCTGCACGAGGACGTTTTCTGGTTTTTCTCCTTTAGTGGCTTTAACCGTGTCGGATTGGCACAGCAGCTCACGTGACTAAATCTATCGCCAGCACTGCTGGCTTTATAGCACTTGTCCTTTAAATTTTACTTAATCTAATGCCGTCAAAAGTGTAATCTTAAATTGAGTCGCTGTTTTCTGGGGCTGTACCTTTCATAAATCACTACAAATTTCACAAGAAACTATGCAATTTTTATTCCCGAATCTATGAGAAATAATCACATCTGAATAATTTCACGTTAATTGAGTCAAATATAATATCAAATCCACCTCTATGTCGTATTCAGCATGGTCGGCGCTGGAGAAATATGGGTCTCTATATATTCGCTGTTGTAGGCTGACATTTAGCTTGCCAAACCCAAAAAAATAAAACAAAACTTTATGAACGGAAATATTTTATTGACACTTTATTATATCTTCTTCCATGTTCGCTTGTCGACAGTATAATGCAAATTTCTTTCCCTTTCAAACATGAAATTTTATTAACATCGCTTAATTTGTTTTACCTGGGATAATTCATACTATATCCCAGGTTTTACTGAATTATTTTTACAACAATGCAAAGAACACTAGTGGGGTACACACGATCACATCCTCCCGGAGACATAATACACTTAAAAAATACGGTATACAGTCGTGCACTAGAAGGCCATTCACAATGAGCCTATCAATAGGCCTACTACTGATTAATCGTTGCGCCACTATGTTATCACGTCCTGTCGTAATAATTAGCAGTTAAAAGCACTAATACTTGTTACACCACTATATATACAGTCACATCCCCCAGGGTATCAGCCATAATAGAACTGTGAAAGAATGAACATCCATAAAACACACCCACAATTCCTGGTGTGTTCAGACC